>VNWX01003280.1:0-10526 GCA_009869905.1 Ceratophysella communis | reverse complement strand
TTTTTACTGAGGTGGGTACGATAGTGATCCGTATCGCCATAGTGACCCGTCACGCCGTACTGATTAGTTACGTAAACAGTGACCAGTACTCCCAGCCACTGCTAAAAAGCACCTCAGTTATGAAATCGACCCCCCTGCCAAAATCTGCGCACAGCTGTAGCGCCTAAACTATGCATTTTTAGGAATAAACAACCTCTTGCTAAAAGTTAATTACGGACCTGAACATGTGTGCATTTCAAAAAAATTCTGGAAAACGTCACTCCTAATGGTACTTATGGCCCTTTTAAACTTTCAAACGGCTCGTACGGCCAAATGCTTCTGGGGGCTGCGGCGGCTTGGCTATATGGTGATAGGAAATTTAATGTAGATGCGAAAAATGGTACTGAACATATATGTTTCATTAGTTGGGAAGCGTTTTATATGGGTTTGAAGTTCACCCATGCCTTAAGCTTACGGGCTTCCGTAGCCATGGGCAATGTGCAGTACTGCTGAATGTTGCCTTGTCGACAATGTGTGAAAAGTTTGGGGAATGAATTCATTGAATTCGTAAAGTACATCCATAAACGTTAAAAAAGTTTGAAATAAAATAATGCTAAAAAGCATAAAAAGCGACTGCGTTTTTTTTTACTACAAATTTGTTAGTAAATTTTGATCATTATGTAGTAGCATGCTATTGCGAGTCATGTTTTTCTTTTAAATATTTCCAAGTCAAAGCTTTATGAACAACCCTGTCCGTGCATACATGCCATGCTCAGCCACAACACAAGCATACACAATATCCACGCTCATTCCATGCACCCAAACTCCTACCACGCTACTAGTTTTGAGTGGGAAGCAGTGTGTATGCTGCAGCCATATTGTGTGTGTGTTTTACACACACAATAACGATAAATCACAACCGCGCGTCTCCAGTCATTTCATTCCGTCTCCGGGTACACGGAGACAACATCAAACAGGGAACCCACGCCGATTTCGCCGTGTTTTTGGTGCTTTCTGCCGCCTCCCTTCCAATATTCTAAGGCTTATTCTTGGGCCCTCTGACCTGACCTGGACTCGCCCTTCCTCCGTCCTTAAAAACCGACATGGAGTCGGAACCAGGTACGTATGTTCAATTTGTGTTTGACCTTTGACCTTATTCGAGCATAAACAGGTAGGGCTTCATTTTCATTTCTTCCGTCTAAGAAACTAATGAATGCATTAGGACAACGGACGAGTGTATAGGGTAGGGGTCAAACGGGAGAGGGGACACACAAACAACACAATTACCTCGTGAGCATTTGCAAGCTATGTTGACAGACTGTCACCGCTTCAGTCGGCTAACAGTCAAATAAATAATATAAAAAATTAGGTAGCATCTATGTAGGCATTAGAAACTGCAAAATTAAACCTTCTCATACATTTTATAATTTAATCAAAAACTTTCTATTCTATGACATGGCACGGAACCCCTAATCGGGGTTTTTTCCGAGTCTCCCATGTCAAATGTTCTTGACTGGGAGGAGCTCGGCGTGGCCAGAGGGAATTCATTCGCGCACATACTAGGCACACGCTCGCTCATCTTAGCCGTCGCAGCATTTAGCTTTCGTGTACTACCACGAGTGGTAACGTGTGTAGAGGGCCACGGCAAGGCACGGCAATCAATTCATATACCTGCTCCTCTTCTCTAATGTCTACTAAAATTCATTTACTAATAAAAAAAATGTGTGTAATACAGAAATCGAGAATCAGAGCAGCGAGAGTGTCCAAAGTACAGATCAACAAGAACAAAGCCAGGTACGATTTCATAATACTTTTAAATTAAAATTTAAATTCTGTGATTGTATACATTGTACAATTCATATATAATTATAAATAAAAATTAAATATATAATTATAAATAAAAATAAAATACATAATTATAAATAAAATATAATAAACTAATATCATATATACTTCTATAAAAAACTTATAATTATATAATAATACGCATACTTTAATGCTACTATTATATAAAAAATAAAAAAATAATATTTTGTTTATCTAGATCGACTCTCACAGCAAGCTAGCTGGCATTAATAGAGGAACTAACTATCTGGCTACCTCCTGCGTCCCTACCCGTTGCCAACCTCATAAGGTAAGGTTCGCGACTAGTTCTAAGTCAGTACTTGACAAATTACTCTGTTTAATAAAAAAATTTACTGCATCACAGGGCCAGAAATATGATTACTCAACGACAAATTTTCACACTATTAAAGAAAACATGGAAACCAGACACAGCTCAAATCCCATCTGGGCATCTTCGAGATGGGGAGAACTCTCTCAAGCGTTGTACGGAATTAACAATATCGTCTCTCGTAATTTCCTGCACAACTTTCACCAGTTGTTTTCTAGCGAGCACTACGTAAGTTTCCTTGCATTCACTAACCACTAATCTTAAAATCAATATCAAAATGTGCATTTACTGAAATTTAGAAATTACTGTAACTTTTCACAGTTACACTACCAGAACATAACACCAGCGTTTATTACTGACACAATGCGACAGCTTAACATCGACCAGCACTTGTGCAAAAACTCAATTGCACAATCGGAATGGGCTATGATCGTAGAACACGCAGGGTTAGCAAACAACCACAATGCCCGAAAAGCTTTCCATGAAATACATCAGCTTTATATTTCGGTAAGCCACAAACCAATGACTACTCCTTTGGATCCATACAACAATCAAAGTAGTTTTTCAACAAGGTTAAGGACATTTGACTTTCTACATTTTCAGACATAGGTTCATCCAATCATCGAGAGGTTTTCGCAAGACTCCGAAGCGCAAGATCTGACTCCCAGTAGACAGCACATCTCGATTGAATTACAGACTGTTAGGAAAAAAACCAATAATGTGGACGATCCTAAATCTAGATGGGGAGTTTTAGCTGCTAGAATCTTTAGCTCAAATACGCTAGAAAACCGAACTCTTATACAAGATATCTACAACGGCTCGAATAGCAGAGTACGTAAATTGTTCTATAAATGGTATTCTACTTCATTAATCTACGAAAATCATTCCATCAAAATTGTTCCAAATTTAGAGCTCGCCACGTTCATCGCAACTAGCTACAAACAACAGCTCTGTTCCAGTTCCCACGAGGGATCAAATAGTTCTAGAAATTAGTCAGATTCCGAGTTTCAAGAAGACCTCTAATAAACCCGAAGACCGAAAATCACGATGGGGTTTATTATCGTGAAAGGTTCTTCATTCCAATACGCTGGAATCTAGGAAACTACTGCACCGTATTTACAACAGAATTGAAGAAAATGTAAGTATATAACATTGGAATTTTTAATAAGTTTTGACTTAGCCTAAACAAATACCAAAACAAAACAGTTTTTATTTGACCAGGCTCCAGCCGCAGCTTCAGAGGACTCCAGTCTCTCGCAACGTCTGCAAAACGTTCAAGTAGGTGCACATCGCAAGCGAAAACAGTGTTGGCAAGACCGAAGATTAGAAAGCGCTGAAAACGAATTAGCTGGAATGGATCAGGATAGTAGTGACTGCATTATAGTGCAAGTTTTACCTGCTATTGACATCACTCCAACAAAATCCCCTGCAGACGTCATTAATTACACTCCTACTGCACCTGCTCCAGAACAAGATATCTCGAATGCCTTCTCTTCTATTCTAATTCCCACACCGGTTAATTTGATTCCAAATTCATTGGCAACTCCAAATGATGAGAATGCATCTGTTGCCCAACAAACTCTTGTCCAAGATATTATTCAGAAGTTCAACACAGACATTTCAGTGTCACCTGTACATCCTTGCCAATCATGCGATAAACTTATGTATCCCCATCAGCGGTGTAGTACAGTGGTGACCCAAGAGCTTCACAATGAACTCGTTAAATTTGGATTATCCGTTTTAGTTGGAACAGTATTGAGTGTGTGTACTCGCTGTAAGAGCTGGTTAAAAAAGAACAAAATCCCTAGCCGGGCAGTAGCAAACAATCTTGCCTTGGATAAAATTCCAGACGAAATAGCCTGCCTCAGCGACTACGAAGTACGACTGATCAGCCAAGTCAAACTGTATATGAAGATCTATAAGTTATGCAAAGGGCGTGGCCAGGAGGCGATGCATGGTATGGCTATCCACTTTCCTCAATCTGTGGACGAAGTCGTTGAGCAATTGCCACTCAACGCAGCTCAATCCGGTGTTGCATTCGTTAAGGAAACTTTAGAAGGGTTGGAAAATTTCAGAGAGTATCAAGTAGATCGATCCAGATTGTTCAAGGCATTGACTTGGCTCAAGGCTAACAATCCTCTATATGGTCATGTGAAGATATGCATGGATGTGAACATGAATGACTACTGTCAGGTGATTCAGGAAGTGCCCAGTCGTGGCGCTGATGTGAACATTGAATCGAACATTCCAATTGGCTACAAGGAGCTATCAAGTACCAATGGGAAGATTCTAAGAGCCGGAATTAACCAAGCAAATCCTATATTTGAAGAGAACGCAGGATTACAATGTACTGCAATGTCAGCTTCCTTTCTAGCCTACTCAGAAATCCAGTCTCCCGCGACCTGGACAAGAATGACAATTGAAAAAATATTGTTCACCGGTAATGACTACTATTCCGAAAAGAAGCTGTTAGCCGAGGATGTATATCTAAACTCAAAAGACGTTGAAGGCACAATCAAAAACTGCTTCGATTCCGTTAGTGTTGAATTAGTCGCTGCAGAAGAAGAGCAGATTAACGGCTTTCTGAATAAAGTGTCTGGAATTCAACATAAACGAGTTTTAGAGGCTATAAATCAGCTAGTTCAATCTACGTTTCGACACGCCATCCTAACATCTAATGGATTTTCAATGGGATTAATAATCCAAGAAGGCTTCATCTATATGACCGACAGTCACAGCCGCGGGCCTTCTGGTTCTACTGCTGCTAACGGAACAGCGTGTGTTTTAATGTATCCAATTTCAACTGCAGCTGCCTCTATTTCTCACATTATGCATCGCAACTGCCAACCAAAGCAACCCTTCAACATGGATTCTAATCTTCATGCGTTCAGATTTTCGATCACGCCGTTTCATGTCAAGCCAGTGGGTACTCGTCAACTTGGTGATGTTTTTGAAGATCAAGTGGAAGCTGAAGGGAGTGATGCAGATTCAGGGAATAGAAGCAATGACTCCATCAGGCGAAAGCGTCGACGAACTATAACTAACGAAGAGGATTTAGGTGAGTCAATTTTTACGTGCATAAGTATGATATTTTGCTTTCCAATGTATATAAATTTGTGTTTCTGTTCTAGATGGTATTGCTGAGGAAAATCAAGACGTCATTCTGAATTGGGTTGAAACAGTTCAAAGCCAAGGCGTTACTGACACCACATTGGGACCAGTCGATTTTGTGGAACCGGATATCAACCGAGTACTACCGGCTGCAGCAGGATCTGAACATGAAGTGGATCGGAGCGTGAACCTGAAAAGGCAAATAGGAAAACCGTTATCCACAGCCACGGAAAAGAAGCTGGACTTGCTGGCATTTCCTCATCTCTTCCCTTACGGAAAAAATGGCTTAAACGACCAACGACACCACAAGCTTACCTGCCTAGACTACTTTCAGCAGCGCCTTCTATCTTCTGACAACAGGTTTTCCGGAAGTTCTGAGTTCCTTTTCTATGCCTTAAGCGAATGTGATAAAGCTCGCGTTGAGCAGAAGATATCGGTGTGCTGTGCAATGAGGACTGAAGAAGGAGGTAATCAAGTCCAAGATATTCGACTTCCAGCTGGTGGTACTGATCCTAGTCTCTTTATGTCATCAGTTCGAGGAAGTGCGTCATATTGGAAGCAATACTGTGGAGATTTGTTTGCAATGGTGGGACATCTTGGCACTCCAACGTTCTTCTTCACTATGTCATTCGACGACCTAAACGCTCCAGACGTTATCACTTCTTTATATAAGGCTACGCACGGCGCTGATGCTGAAGTCCCAAGCCAGCTACCATTTAAAGAACGGCAAGCACTTCTTAAAAAACAGCCCATAGTTGCTGCAAGACAATTTCGTCTACGACTGGATAAATTTACTGCTCTGCTGAAGGCTAGATCGGTTGACATCTTCGGGTACCAGCTTGAAGACTACAGCATTCGGGTAGAGTTTCAAGCTAGAGGAAGTCCCCATGCCCACTGTCTGCTTTGGTTAAAAGGAGCTCCTGAATTTAACTCACCAGAAGGGATAGAATTCCTCGACAGAAACGTTAGTTGCTCACTCAACACGGATTTCAGGGAGCTGGTTCTAAAGTACCAAAATCACAACCATTATGATACTTGTTACAAGAACAAGAAGCTGTACTGCCGATTTGGCTTCCCGCGAGAGCTAGCTACAGAATCCCGAATACTTGATGACGACTACGCAATTAAGAAGAACTTTGGACGATTTGCTGTGCTTAAGCGAACTTACGAGGAGAAAATGATAAACAACTACCACCCAATCATCTTACAGATTCTACGCTGTAATATTGATATTCAACCAGTTACAAGCAGCATGTCAATTGTGTATTACATTGCAAAATACATGAGCAAAGCTGAACCTGCGGAATTAAGACAGCAAATGTCGAAGGCTTTGCAGACTGTCCGGGAATCAAACCTGCCGATTCGAGAAAAGATGCTAAGGTCTGCTGGGATTCTTATGCGGAACCGTGAAATTAGTGCGCAAGAGGCAGCTTTTCGTACCTGCAGCTTGAACCTGAGAGATTCCTCACGTTTGACTGTGTTCCTCCCGACCTACAGAAAAGAGAAACGACTACGCATGGTCAAGAAAGGTTCAATCGAATCCGGAAATCCTGAATTCGGTCTCAATATTATAGACCGATACTGCAATCGACCTGATAAACTCGCCCACATCTGCCTGTACGAATTCGCATGTTATTACAAGCCTTTTCGTGGACATACATTTGAGAATGAGGATGATGATAACTTTGAAGGAAGGGAGGAAGGCGAGCCGGAACATGTACATAATCCTGAAGAACGAAGCCCTGCAGATCATATCACCGCCCATGCTGCGAATGAGAATGATCGTTTTGTGACCTTGAAGAATAGGCTTGGTAAAATGGAGCGACGAAGTAGAGCTGCATCAGTCAAAACACCCAAATTTAGTCCGATTCACGAGCCGGATGCTTACTTCTACTCCTTGATTCTTCTGTATCTACCATTTACTAAAGAGGATTTCTGCGACAGCCAAAGTCCTGTTTCATTCTTTCAAGAAAATCGGCAGCGTTTGAGAAGCTCAAGTGATGACCCCGCTATCAATCCGGAGTTGGTTCAGGAATTAGACCGAGCTGTACTTCTTCTTGCTGACCTGAATTCTCGCGAATCTGAAGAAGAATTTGATGAAGATTTAGAGATCGATCATTTCGAAGAAGAAGCTGCTCAATTTGATACACCTCGCACCACTCCTCAAAATGCTGAAGAAATCATACGCCTTATCAACTCTCTTGCTCCAGATCAGAGAGAAGTGTTCAACAAAGTAAAAGCAGCAATCGAAGATCCGGAGAATGACTACCACCCGCTAAGACAAATTGTTCATGGTGAAGGAGGAACAGGGAAGAGCCACTTAATTGCAACAATATCAGCCTATGTCAAAAAATACTACAATGAGAATTCTTCGATGTTGATTACTGCACCGACTGGTAAAGCTGCATTTCCAATTCATGGACTCACACTTCACAAGGCGTTTGGACTTGAGGTTGAGCACAGGAAGATTCCAACCTATAGAAGACTGTCTGCAAGACTGCTATCACAGTTTCGAATCCAATTCGCCAAATTAAAATGGATTATCTTTGATGAACTCTCCATGATCAATTATCAAACTTTGCGTTACATAAACCTACGTCTTTGTGAAATCTTTGAAACGGACGAGATTTTTGGTGGTAAAAATGTAATATTCTGTGGTGATCTTCTGCAACTTAAACCCCCGCGAGGAAACTGGATTTTTGATCAACCGGAAGCATACCGACATGAGACTCATCTTTGGCAGCAGTTGCAGTTTGCAGAACTTAAGCAGAACAAACGACAAGCAGACGCAGATCCACTTAAGGGTATTTGCGGCAGATTACGAGCTGGAAAATTAACGGCCGAAGATATTAAGGTTCTTCAAACCCGAGTACTCGACCCATCCAAACCGAACTTCAAGAGCATGCAAGAAGAATTCAAGGACTGTCTATGGGCATTTCCAACTCATAATCAGGTTAACAAACATAACAAGAAGAAGACAGACGAACTGGAGAAAACCACTCGCATCTACAATTTCAAAGCAGTCGACACTATTGCTGACAGTACAGTCCGTCATGGAGAAACTGCTAGTGAAAACTTGGTTCACAAAGATGAAGCGAACTGTGGAGGACTTCCAAAACACATTCGACTTGGTGTTGGAAGCCGTGTCATGATACGAAGGAACATCAACGTACCAAAAGGAATAGTCAACGGAGCGACTGGCACGGTAGTTGGATTTAGTTGGAACGCTCTAAGACGAGACCAGCTAGGCGATGCAGATGAGGGAGAGTTACCAAAAGGAGTGCACGTCCAATTTGATCACGAAGTCCAAGGAACAACCGATAATGTCGTAATTATCAATCCTGTGCCAGTGCAATTTTTTGGAAAACAAAAGAAGAGGATTGAAAGACTTATGCTACCTATTGTTGCGGCGTGGGCAATAAACATTCACAAACTTCAAGGTATCACTGTTGAAAAAATTTGTATTCATCTCGGTAAGTTGAAACTTGAATAATCAACAATTGACATGATTTGGATTCTGACGCATTCAACAAATAATTCCTGCTTCAACGTTTAATTTTTTCCAGGGAAGAAACTATTTCAGAAGGGTATGGCGTATGTTGCATTAAGCAGAGTCAAGACACTGGCGGGACTGGCCATTGAGGATTTAGAAGTCCAGCGAATGCTGACTACGGACACCTACTGCCCGTGTGATCTAGCAGCTCTTGCCGAACTTGAACGACTTCGTGCTACGTACCTTGCCCAAGCATAGGAGAAAGAACTCGCCCAGGGTACGTACTTAATCATTTTTAAAGTGCTAGTTTGTAGTGAGGAATTATGTCAAAGGTCTAATAAATAATCTTGTGAATACTTTTAATAACGTTTCCTGTAGAAAAGTCGAAAATAAAACAATGCTTAAAAAGCATAAAAAGTACTGAGGTGGGCGACGACTTCTTTTAAGTTTAAACCCTGATTCTCTGCGACGTATTAAAAGTAAAAAATAAATTTCGGACACATAAATAAACAAATTGCCCACCGAAGGGTTTTCTATCGTGGCCTTTATCATTGAATGAGTATGAAGGATGAATATTAGCGAGGCGTTAAAAACTACTAAATTTTTCTATTTTCACAGGTCCCAGTACTGAAGGAATATAGAAATCTCATTACGACGGACTATACCGGTACAGCCAGCCAAATTACGAGCCAAAATATATTCAGAATGTTAAATATTTAAGTAAAATAGTGTAGCTTCTTATCAATTTGTCATGTGTATTCCAGTTTTTGCACTTGAAAATAATTTAATTAAGCAATTAGTCGTGTAATTTTGCAATCAAGCAGACCTATATCAGAATGTTACTGCAGTAGCATCTTTAAATTTGGAACTGTGTTCCTATTACTTCACAGTGAATAATAAACCTTGCTCAATGAATTCCTGGAGGCGGCGTCAGTAGAAATATTCATTATACCGTTAGAGTTATTCTTATGTTCATGTGTTGCATCCTATCGTAGCTTTAAATAATTACCGGTATATATAATTTAGCTTTATATTTAGCATCAATCAGAAATACCATCTTAACTGGCAAATACCCCGTAAGTGAATAATTGAGATGTAGCTTTAACACCATTTTTAAATAGCACTTTCGAGTAAATACATAAATATTTGTTTATAGAGAAAACTCAGAATCCTAGCCAACCCCGGAAGACAACGAAGTGGCCATTAAAGAGCTTACTCCCGGCTATGGTTAAAGATTTAATCAACGAGGTAAGAGCAATTATACAGCCTTATCAGCAGTATTTGGTAATTGCCTAAATTTTAACGTAGTTAAATTCATTCTACTATGTTTACAGAATCTGACTCCTGACAAGAAAGAAGCAGAGCTCAAGAAGGCCTTTGACGAAATGTTGAAGAAAGCAAAAAAGTCAAAGAAAATGCAAATCCATGCTCAGCTTACGCGCAACCAGAAGAAAAACAAAAAGAAGAAGAAGAAAAAACGTCAGCAAAACAAGAAATCCCAGAAGCAAATTTAATTTAATATTTTATTAATAATGTCTCTTAATGCCTTAATAGAAATTTGAAAATGCGAACTATATTGTACAAATACATTCATATGGATTTTAGAAAATTTTCAATATTTCACCGCGCCGCTGCTAATATACATCCTTTATACTCATTCAATGATAAAGGCCACGATAGAAAACCCTTCGGTGGGCAATTTGTTTATTTATGTGTCCGAAATTTATTTTTTACTTTTAATACGTCGCAGAGAATCAGGGTTTAAACTTA
>VNWX01003279.1:0-10531 GCA_009869905.1 Ceratophysella communis | reverse complement strand
TTTCATACTTTGACCCAATGTACCCCATAGTATATGTCACGACCGAAAACGCTACTCTCACTTGGCGTACTTCCCTTGTTAGGAATTCGAATATAGAATTGATTATATTCTTGGAAAAAATTTGCCTATAAATAACATTTTAAAGTTTAGAATGAGAGCTTTTGAGAAGCATTCCAAATTCCAAACACTAGCTCTAAATGGAGTAGGTATGCATAACTTTCTCCATGCTCAAACCCGACACTTTCACCAAGAACCGAAGAGCCCAATACGGGTTTTTTACGTGTACTTAACTACTACTACGTCGTTATCTCTGCCTCTTCTGTGCTGTCATACGATGGAAATAATTGGATCGGAATAAATGCTTGTCCACTTCTGAGCCTGGAGATGACATGGAACAGAAGGTCGACAGTTAATACAAACATTCAACAAAAATATAAGATTCGGGTATTTGTAACTGTGACGCAGCAAGTAGGTAATTATGTTTCAGCTTTAAACTAGGTAATTGGATAAAGAAACTGAAGCACGAACACCTTCTTCGTTTTTTCTACTAGCGTCAGCTGTCTTACAAAACACACTTAATTTTGGACAAGACATGGGCCATGGGTCATGGAATATGCCCAAGTCGAAAATCAAAATATCAATCCAATCCAATTTACCTAGCTATTCTACAGTTGACTGTGTTTGCCTGCCTAGGACTGACCCTAACTTCCCCTTCCCCTTTGCGGCGTCATTTTCCAGAAAGAATGAGCTAATAGCTTTACTTCTGACCTGACTGTATCAATAATTTAAGAAATGCAGAACTTAGCGAGTTGCACCTTGCACCATTTTCAAACTTCATATTTAGTTTTTGTTTTCTAAATAAATGAGTAATGTTTACAGCATTAGCAGTAGCAGAAGATCAACAATTTTTTACGCATAAGGAGGCGCAACATCATATCTTAACGCCTAATAAATACATGCAATCAAAGACGTCGAGAAAGAGATGAGGAACAAAACAAAGGAACATACAAAGGAAGACAGTGCAAAACTATGGCGGAAAACTAAAAATGCCTGATGAAAGTGAAGCTAAAGATAAGTACGCACGCCGAGCCCGCATACAGCAAAAGCAGCAGAGTGCTTAGCACGAAGCCAGGAGGAACGGAAATGAAATGGCAGCTTGGTAAAAAAACGAGTGTTTGCGGAGCGGAGGCCGAGGCGTTAGGCGTTTCTGAAGAAAAATGTGCCCAAACTCATTCAGCGACTGTGAGAAGCAAAGAGACTCTCAGGGCAAGGATCTGCTCGGTGGGATGAGCCTAGAAGCTTTTATTCTCTTTCAATCTCCGCATAGACGGAGCTCCAATGGTAAGTCCAAAAGCACCGAAACTGCACGAAACCCCTGCTAAAGCTAAACAGTACACGAACCAAACGAACCAAATAATGCTGTCTGCTGTCTGTACATATTTACTCGCACTCTACTCGTATTCGTATCGTATTCTGTACTTCGTATTCGTACTTCGTATTCCTTAATTTAAAGTAAAATTAAAATTAAAATTATGTAGGTACTAGGTTACATTTTTGCACCAACACCTGACCTCTGCCCTGACATGACCCAGAATCTGCTCGAATGAAAGAATAATCAATAATGGGAATAATAAATCAAGATGCAAGAGTGCAAAATGCTACATGTATGTATCTGGAAATTAAAGCTGCATTATGAAACTAAACACGCCTGAAATGCTAAATTAGCTCTCTGGAATTGACATTTATTAACGACTCGCGGGCCAAATGCCTTCTAAATTGTCTTCTGGAACCTAGGAAAAATGAACAGCCAAAAGAAACACTAACTTGAGTCGAGTTTCGTTACAAGCAGTGAAGCGAACGCGCGCGGTGCGAGGTACAATTAGATTAAGCGCTAATCATAGAACGATTGAATATTTTGACTTCGTAATGAAACAAAATGTCATTCAGCGCATCAGCGCTACTTCAAATTCTTCTGCGCTTTATTAAAATCACTGCAAGTAACCAGCGCCGATCGCATGAGAATGGGAAGGTCGTCCATTATCTACAAATTTAACGAAACTGACAGCTCCGTTTCGAGTTCCGGCCACATCGACCATCGACTGGTCCGAGAAAAAGTTCCGCTTCCACCACCGGTACCGGTTGTAAGCGACGCTGTGACTATCGTAGCGTTGTCCAACGCAGTCACACGAAAATGGCCAGGCACAACAACAAATCTGATAGCAAGGGATTCGAAAGCGAGTTCGGTTCGAACCTGTGGGACGGGTAACATGGCGTCACTTTGTTCAGAGCCTTGGTTATGCTGACCTGCGCAGCGTTTACTTGCAGGATTCCAAGGTTCGCGATTCCAAGCATCATCGTACGTGACGCTAGCAATCAACTGGCAATCACGGATCATGGATGGAAACGATTCCTCCCGGAAAATCGGAAAGTCTTGCAAATTGCAAGGGCTTCGACCGCATCCATGCCATAGTTGGGCAAATGGGCCTCCGGCCTCCAGGCCTCCGGAGGCCGGAAGGCGGAGGCCCAAAATCTGCTGAAGGTCCGGAGGGCTGGAGGGCCGGAGGCCCAAAATCTGCCGGAGGCCCAAGCCCTCCGGGCCTCCGGACTTTGCCCAACTATGATCCATGCTTGGCTTGACGCGACGGTACACTCTCGAATCAAACAAGGAGACGGTCAGGCTCAGTGATTCGCGCGCTACCAAGTTCGCCTTAATTGACCCATGAAATGGGTGAACAGATGGGAAGGTCGTACATTATACCGATTCAACCCCACCGATAGTTGCAGTTCATCGGTTGGCTCGAGATTCGGATTGCGTTCCGTTCAGTTCACCGAGCTTTATTGTGGCGTGGCGTTCACACCGCTCACCGGATCGGATCCAATGGACGTAAATTATCAGTTCAAGCAAATGAACCCACCATATTAATTTTACATAAAAGTCTGAGAAATCGGTTAAGAAAATGTCAAATACAAAAAAAAAGAATAATCTGGTCGAGACACTGCAGATGTCTTTGAAGTATTTAACGCCTTGACTTAACAGCCTGAAAATTATGTGGTTATTCCGGGCATTTGAAGCGTGCCTGAAGAAATTAACATTCCATTCCACATATATAGAGTTTCAAAATACTCACTCGAAAATGAAAAAAAAAAGATGAGGTTCGTATATACTTATAGATGTTAATACGTTTCAAAATAACTTAATTCAAATAATAAGAGTCACTAATTAGTGACTCTTATTATTTGTAGTGAAAAGCTTTTAATTAAAAGTTTTTAAAATTCTAAAATAAGTATAATTGTAAATTGAAATATGTTGCGAGTTGTTGAGCATAAAGTGTAACAATGTTTAATGTAAAATTAATTGATATTGACTCTGAGTTTCAAGTTTCAGCATAGTTGATTGAGTGGAAATAATCTCGGTGCTGTTCAATCAATTAATAGGTCTAATTTAAATACCTACGAAATAGGGTGTATAATCATGAATGATAAGAATACTTTGGTTCTAGGCACAGTTTACAGTTTAGTAATTTAGAATTCGATATCTTTAAGTACAACTCACCTTGCACCTTGGCACAGCTGAATATTTTCCTTCAATATTTCTATTCTTCCTTTAATGTTTAATGGAACTGCTCCAGCGCTGGATTTCTAGATTTATAAAAATTTATTCCAGGTTTTTGGTTGTTCTTGTTTTTTTTTAATTTCACTAGTTCTGTTTGCAATCTATTGGATTAATTATTTAGTAACAACTGGTTTTGCTACCGTATGCCCCTCCTGTCTTCCCGTCACTCGCAGAACACTGCTTAAAAGTTGGTAAAAAATTTCATACTGCGAATGCGAACTGCGGATTAATCGCAGGATTAAAACAAAATACAAAATGCAAAACAGTGAGATGAAGACTAAGCCCTGTAGAATTTCCTATTTTTTGAATGATTCATCTCTCGCCTCCTCCTCCGTTCTCGTGACTCGTGACCGTGGGAAACTTGCATCGCTCAAGTCAACTGATCTAGGGTGGTTTATGCCATTTATTTTTTGAATATAATTTTAATAAAAACTAAATTTATACATGCATTCCATGCTCAGAAAAAATCGGTACGGTTTCGGTATGTGCTACCAGTACTAATTTCAGCTACCTTGACCTAACACATCTTCATCCATCAAGTTTTTTTTATTGCAGTTGAGGCGAAGGCGTAGGTTACTTGTTACTTTTGAGGAGTAGGGTTTTTCCATACGATTCAAAAATGTACTCAAGTTCTCATTCCTCTTATGACTATTCATCATGTTTGGAAAGTTAATTATAATCAATCGTACACATGTCCTTATTTTTCCGAGTACCATTTAACTAGGAAACCAGAAACCATATTTTTAGCTTGCTCGACACTCATCCATAAAATCAACTGTTATTTTTAAATACATGTGCGTGCTTGGTTTAAAATCTCGACAGAGGAGATTTCAGTTGTTTACTATATAAGGGAGCTTATGCAAATCTTGTTCCTAGACCCATTTTTAGAAATATTTTGAATTAAAGTCACTTATTTAAAGGAACAAGTTCTTGAAGTACTAGGCGTGGATCAAATAACTTCCTGAATCATTTTTTTAGGTCCGACATTTCATATTTCGAATCAACAGATTCAGTGTGTAAAAGATCTTCGTAAAATTAAGACTGCTGCTATTAATTATCTGAACGTTTAAGCACCAGTGCGCATTTTCCACTTAACTCCAAACTATATATTTGATTATAAGAAGTATTAAACACACTCTTCTGAAGCAAAATTCTTAGCGTGGACTCTGTTTTAGGCATATCCCGGAAATTATGTCTCGACTTGTGTAAATTAAAGGTCTCAATTTTGACTGCAGGACGTGCTTACTCGGAAGTTACAAGGAACATCACAGGTTTTCCCTGTTGTGTTTTTATTTGGTTGTTGTATAATTTCGGCCCACGTGTTTGACCGAGGCGCCGAGTGAATTCTCCAATTACTCCGAAGCTTTTTCGGATGGATTTAGCGTGGACTCTGTTTTAGGCATATCCCGGAAATTATGTCTCGCGAATTGTGTAAAGGCCTCAATTTTGTCTACAGGTCGTGCTTACTCGGAAGTTACAAGGAACATCACAGGTTTTCCCTGTTGTGTTTTTATTTTTTATTTGGTTGTTGTATAATTTCGGCCCACGTGTTTGACCGAGGCGCCGAGTGAATTCTCCAATTACTCCGAAGCTTTTTCGGATGGACATAATGTCCATGTATTTATGTATAGCTGACTCATTCAGAAGATCAACTCCAAAGCATAGAATTTAATTAACACCCATTTCCACACTTCAAATTTCTAAGGCAAAAACTACATTGGAAAGAGATCACGGCAAAAAAGCCAACAGCTGGACTCAACTGGACTCGATTCACCACAATAGCTTACATCATCTACCTAGATCGCAAAATTAATAATATATATCGGAATTGCATACACGATCAAGAATTAGATTCTCATGACGTGAACATTTGAAAACTTATATTTAACAACGTTGCATTACCACCGTTGTATTTTCCGTGAATTTTAAGGAAACCTAGCCGACTCTGGGAAACCAATAATGGCCTGCATTTCTTCAAATCCCTTGAGAGCTCATATATCAGGTAATTAAGCCTTTTAAAACGTGAATAATAATTGAGTAAAATATTATGTAAGATAAGTGGCATTTTTTAAATCTTAAAGCTACAGTTATGATATGATGTACAAGACATTAATAAAGTATAGATCATACTTATTTATAATATTGCAGCAGATGGTTAAATTAGATGCTCGAATTTGTGAAATTAGAAAATAATTATTCTCATGTAATGATTTATTATATAATTGTGAATTGACAGGCTTCCTGACTGATACAAAAGAAAATGCAATTTGTTACCGAATCCAAGTGGAAACGAAGGAGTGGGTCAGTTGGACTGTAGAAAGGCGATATTCCGACTTTGAAGCGTTGCATAAAAAACTAATTGATTCACAAGGTTCGTTTCGTATTCAACAGTTTAATCAATTAATCACTACACACTAGTCCGTAATGTTGTATATATTGTTCTATATTTGCTGTATTTTGGTTTATCTGACACCTTGTCTAAACCGAATCATTTCAACTAACGATCACGATCGGCAGTCAGTTTATATAATTTTAATTCAGGCAGTTGAATTATAGAAGCGTTATGCGTTAAGTATGCTATTTTCACATGAACGCATTTTTAAGCTTTTGGCCTCTCGCCCTGCGGTTTTTGTCGTCCAGACTAAAAACGTAATGGTTTTTAGGCCTCCATGATCTTTTCCCGCTATGTTTTTTCGCCGCTATGTTATTTCCACATAATTTTTTTTTGTCACTGTGTTTTTTTCGCTACGCTTGTATATTGTATATAGCGAGCTCTCGGCAGCGCTATATACTGCTGCTGTACAGGACAGCTTGAATTTTTTTCATTTACCCACATAAAGTTCTTTTTAACTCAAGATATCCGGCGCTTAGGATTATTGTTTAGGCGCCTAAATTAAACGCGTTAAAATCGGATGTTAAATTGCTTTCAGTTTTGTTTTTACATGCAGTTGGCATTTTGTTAATGTTTTTGATAGGTGTTAGCGAATTGAATGGATACGTTCTATGTCTCTGTAATTTTCCCCAGGTATCACAGTGGCCCTTCCACCGAAGAAGCTGATTGGGAACATGGATCCTGAGTTCGTGGAAAAGCGCCGAGAACAGCTCGATGGTTATTTGAAAAACCTTATTCAGTTGCTTGGGAAAAATCCGCCACAGGAATTGGCTGTTTTTTCTCGACCTCTACGACTATGAAATCCTGTTCATGCTTCGCAAATTGGCCCTAGATATTTTTGAAAAGGGAGATCGATACATAGAAACAGGAGAATCTTACTCGATTTCACCTTACCAGGTATCTCATGCTCTTGTAACTGTAGCCCTATCTATACTGGGCCTGCCTAGTATAATATATGAATTACATGAATTTTATTTAAGCGGTGTTTAGTACGCTGCGATTAAAAATGCAGTAGAATTTAATGTAATCTTTTTGACTTCTTAGATATACGCTATCAATGAAAGGTTAAAAATGGCCCTTCCTACCGCTGGATACTGCTGATAAGCGGCATGATTTCAGTCACATTGTGGATTTCTGCACGACCCTAAAGTGGTTGGAAATTGTGGGGAGCAACATTCCAATTGGTAGAAGTACAATCATTCCGAATCATTACTCAATGGACTTGTCCACTTTTAAGTCACTGAATGACCTCGCACTCAAATTCGTCAATTTGGAAAATCTCACTGAAGTACGTAATCTTGACATAAACCCTAATACCCACAACCCATTTAATTTCTTACAATGTTAAGTATATTTTTCAGGTGAGCACCGCGCGCAAAACACTAACACGTCTTTCCGTCCACACTTCCAACCTCTCCTCGACTTCCCAAATTTTGTTATGTGACACGCTGTACAAAACATTCGAAAAAGCAGGGTCAGCTTATGTCTGGGCTAACCTTACGTCCTTGAATCTGTCCAACAATGAGCTGCGAAGTGTGACTGACTTAGGAAGCCTAGCCCCAGCACTTCGGCATCTCGACCTAAGTTTCAATCAACTATCAAACGTGTTTAACCTTACACCGCTGCCCTACCTCGAGCAAGTTTCTTACGCTGGAAATGTACTCACGCTTATCGAAGACCTTCATCTTTCCTTCGGAAATGTTCGAATTCTCGACCTGTCCCAGAACCAAATCGAGGACCTTAGTGGCTTTGCTCGCGTATATTCCCTTGCAGTGATAAACCTGGCGTGTAACAGAGTAAGGTCCGTCCAGGAGGTCCAGAACCTAGCAGACTTGCCGTGTCTTGAACTATTGACCCTTACGGGAAATCCCGTGGCGGCATCCCTGGACTACAGGGTAAGGGCTCTGTCATACTTTGGTCCTCGTGCCAATGACGTTGTTCTGGACAACGAAAGAGCCTCACTCACAGAAATCGATCAAATTTCAATTATTCAGGCTATTGAAATGGCCAGGAGAACCACGCGAGCAAAGCCGTTGTGACCCTTGCAACGTTTAAATCCCGAATTGGCTGCGATATCGTGCGGTTTCGACTCACAATCAGCTTTACCACTAATCTAAAATCTAACCCTATTATTATTATGATCAACAATATTGATACTCGTTTTAGTTTGATTGTTTACATAGCACTGCTTCAGCCTTCATATGATAGTATTAGAAATGTCACACGCATAGTCAGAAGTCAGAAAGCATTGAATGTATTTACATGTACGCTGTAATTTTTAACTGGTATTTACGAAAATCGGAAATAAATCGAAGCATAAGCTACAATCTAAGATTCATTGCTTACGTGCTACAGATGATTTGATTTAGTTATTAAGCATTAAGAGGTTGATTCGTCATCGTGAATCTCTCGATCGTGATTCGTGATATAGCTAATCTTAAGAACGAAAACAGGATTCGAAAGAAGTGACGTGTTTGAAAAATTGACCTTTGATTATTGACCATCCAGAGACAGACAGAATTGAGGCGACTTAGGCAACATATTTAGGTTCAAAATTTATGCAAAAAGCTATTCCTCCGAACCGGATTTGAACCAGTGACCTATGGATAACTGCTTAAACCATCTACAGTCCACCGCTCTACCAACTGAGCTATCGGAGGCTATTAAAATTAAAAGCTTGTTTTATTTTTAATATACTCAAGATTAAAAACCTGAAACTTTATTCGTACACAACTCTAATTCTAGACTTGATTTTTTAACGTTTAGTTTACTGTTTCTATTCAAGGCCAATGATATACCGAATTCCGAATGCCAAGGTGCATAATTTTGATTCATGCTTGCTCCAACTTATGGTGACAAAATCTAGTTATCAATCCATTTCAATTTTCTTAATTTGTTTGTCAAGTTAACCGGAATTCAGAATTATCTTATCAATTTCATTATCACATCAGCTAAGATATGGCTCCTGCTCCTTTGCCTTTCATCTCATTTTCTGTATAAGGCGTGTGTGTGTAGTGTACATGAACATTTCTTTGCTCGATTGAATATTCAAACTTTTTTAAAGTAAAATTTCTTCGCTAATTCATCCTATTGTTCTAAATATACGAAAACTCCTATACCAGCATCAGAGCATCCCACTAGTATACATTATTTGCTTCTTGCTTCGACTACATAGTAATACATAGATGAAAATTATACCCCGGAAGTGACACGTTTGTTTGAAGGTTTAAATAAATGTGGTTGATATAGGTTCAGTTCTCATTAAATTTTCAAGATAAACAAGCAGTAACTGTGCTGATCATACTCCATCCTGGCGTATATTTTAGCGTGCGTTTAAAGCTCATACAGCTTCATTCATAACGCATAACCATTTTCGTTTTTATATTTTAATAACTAAGGCGCTATGCTTCGCTTTAAAACACAATCGATTTTCCGCTTGAACTTGAAAAATGAGTCCTGCCCCCGCGCCGCAGTCAAATAACAAAATCATAAGGTTAATAACCATGTGGTTTCGGGGAAAACGCTCAACAACACCAGTAGTAAAGTAGCGAAGAGAGGAGAAAAATGCGGGCATAATAAGTCGGGCGTCGGGCTGTCGGGCTGCGCAGCTGGGCTACAGTAAAGGAGTGGGCGCGTACCCTAATTGGAGCTTGTTACAGCCACTCATGGTGAGCCAACGCAATAATAAGACATTGCACCAGCATACATAATGCAAATTAATAAGTATTGATATTGATTGAATCCTATTTGGTTTTGGTAAACCTAACCGATAACCGCCTAACGCTAAGCGAAAAGCTAAACAGATATTTATTCATATTAAGAAAAATTATGTAAGAAACGCACGCAAAATACGCTGGGAGAAAGCGATAAGCAAAAGTAGTATATAAGTACCCCGGTAAGTACACAAATAATAATCATCTCTATCTCGTATAATCATTCCTAGTTAGTTTATAGAAAAAGGAACCCGGAAGGTTCTTATAGGCCGCCATAAATAACACCAAGAAAATCAGCCCGCACAAAATAAACAGGAATAATTCGCATAATCGAATTTAATTGTTCGAATTCCTTCTTAATCTCCACCATCGTTGCCAATTTAGTTTACTATACTGGTATCCTGACACTCCAAAAGCAGATTTTGTTTGCGAATTTGAATACGAGGTCCTACGATAAGGTAAGAGACTGGGATGGCGAGGATTAACCTATCCAGCTTTTGGTGATCGTGCGATGCCGTCGATTCTAATTAGCTATACGCCTTATAAATTAAAAGTTCAAAAGTACCACTGATTTAAAACTAACTTGTGTTGTAGCTGTGATAATATTATATAGGCTTAAGAATTGTTTTTTTTTCCTCGCAATTCAGCTGCATGCATATGCAGATATCCATTATGCGTTCTTAGCACTGGACCCTTGTAAGCAATCTATAAATTATCGATAGGTGATTAATCACGCGATCACGCGTCTCAGTTTTTGGCGGTGATGAATTGAGTAAGGTAATCGTAATGTAAAGAATTAGTGTGCTATTACTA
>VNWX01003278.1:0-10531 GCA_009869905.1 Ceratophysella communis | reverse complement strand
CCTTCTACATAGTTCTACGACAGTTGTGAGTTACGATGCTTGCACATCTACAAAAGCCAACGGACAGACAGACAGACAGACACCGGGGGCATCCCAGTAGACCTTCTGGTCTAAAATTGTAGTAAAAAGTAAATTCTAACCTAAGCTAACGAGACTTGAGATTTTTTAGAACAATATAAATTTTGCAAGTTTTCAGTATTTGTGAATGAAAGATCAGAATAAAATATTGCGAAGTGGACGCTCCAGAACTGTCGGGCGAGAGGGGCACGTAAATTGTTCAGCAGAACGGGGCGACTGCTCGTTATATTGATTGCTATCGAAAAAATGCCGAAGATTTTCTTGCCTTATTTTAAATCGCGTAATGTTGGATACAACTAAATAGTTAGACTTGGTAAATGAAATGCGGTAAGTAGGCCTGCAAAGGTCCGTTGTTGCGTTGTTGTCCGAGAAGAGACAGTCCAAGCTCAAGGAACACGCAGTTCCGCTCAATGCAATTCCGGCTGCTGGACGGGAACGGGAAGGTGGGTTTAGGATTTTGCTGTTCGCTGTTCGCGTCTTCTGTGCTAAGTGGCTATGCCTTAATCTTTATTTAATTTTATATTTATTTAACTGTCAACTACTTGACTTTTTACAATAAGTTTCATCGCTTCGAAATTCGAGCTTGAGACTGCGTCTATTGACGGACAATCGTGGTCCTTGACATCTGTAAAGGCAAAAGGTAAGGAGAAAATCTAACTTGTAATTTGCGTTTTAATGTTTATTTATAATATATTGAATCTCACTCATCTGTCCACTACTGGTAAATGTTTTGAGGTAACCCGCGTCGTTATAATTAATTGGTTGTATGGAAAATATTGTATTTTCATGGTCACATGAGAGCTAGAGCCATTTAAAACGTTGTACGAATGCGCTTGCGCGCATGCACCATCGCTGCCCGCCGCCATGTTTCATAGTTGAATAATGAAGTTTCTTAGCGACTAATTAGACATGTTATGTGGGATTATACTGGCTAGTTTTACTTATACGTCCCACAGTCATAACACAACAAACGTAATTTTGGATTTGGACGGCAGACGGCACCGCACCGTGGTGAATTTAATGACCACGACCCTCATTCACCTACACTTGACACTACAATTGACCATGTTCCATGCTCCATTTCCAAGCATTTCTGTCATGCGTCATACCTATATATCATATCATATCAAAGACGATTCCTCGACGCTCGACGAGCCCTTGCTCCTAGCTCGACACACTACTTTTTTATTTAGTATGTAGTAACTAAGCTTGTCCTGTCAATTCATTTTAGTCAATTGTCCACTATCAACTATTTAGTATCCACAAATAGTCATAAGGACACCATGGCATGGGACACCTTAGTCCGTACAGGAAACAATTAAGATTCAGAACCAAAATAACGAATATCCGGTTAACTTAGGCGGATATTCGCTAATTCAAAACTAGCTTAAATTCGAAATTAGGTTAGCCGGGCTAAGCCATAAGCTAATTTTAGTCTAGGTTCCCACTTAAAACTAAGGCCAAGCAGTATCGACTTTTTAAAAACAATAATCATCTGTCATTGCATAATTTTAAACATTACAGTAATTTTAATTTCGTATTCTTTTGTATTTGGGCTTTGCGCTTAAGATTAGTCCGAGTAATGATTTGTACTCATTAGATATTATTCAGCCTCATTTAGTATTTAGTACTTGTTTTCGGAAGTTTCCTATTTCTTGGTTTTGAGTTGTCTTGTTTAGTGGGTTCGATTGGGACCGAGATGAGACAGATAGAAGCCTCGAGTTACATTTAAGTAGGTACATCATAGCATCATCAGCGTGTTCACCGTCGTCGTCGTATGTCGTATCATCTATCCACACCACAGTCTCCAGCAATAATGGCGGAGTAGAGCAAATAGGAAATAGTATAGCATAGACGAGACAGAGACTTACATTAGACAATGATAATAGCAAATAATATTTTCACTCTGCTTGTCTGTGATATATTTATTTAGGTATATCATTAATGAGACTGATGACGATGACGCTTGCGAACAGCGGGATACATTTCCTCCCCGTATCTCACACTCACATAATCGCATGGCAGTCGAAGTCGAGGGGAAACAATCCATTTTTATTGGCTTGATTAGACATTGAGGTTGACCTGCACTTGCACGCGACGCTGTGTTGGATATGATTTCGCAATATTATATTATTAAGTATAGCATAGACCTTTAACTAGGTAAGTATAATTGTAATGCAATCAGCATTAATACTATATGTCGGACTTATTCAGAGAATTACGAGGAAGCCTAGTGGTGTCTTTTATTATTTCTGTTAGTGTCCTATGTAGGCTTACCGCAGCGAATTAAAATTGATACAAAATTGACAGTTATATCTCTTATTAGAAAGGAAAATGTCATGTAACACTATTTTTAGACGAATGTAAGTCTCTTTCGTCATTAACAAATGTCGGCTATCGCTATTTCAGGAGTCATTTATTGTATTATAATTAGATTACTATGTAAAAGACATCATTTTTTGCGTAACGCGTAACACGTGAAAACAATATTTCACGTTAAAAATGGGAATATGAGAATGTGCCGCTAAGTACGTGTACCTACGCATTTTGTAATAGCAACTTGCTCCATGAAGAATATAGATTGAATTGAAGGTTTCCTATTTCACATTATTTTCATTTTAATCAGAAACGCAAAACATTTCCTGTTGCAATGGATAGCTTTATCGCTAATGGACAATTACGAACCCCAGCTTCAAAAAAGTGTAGATGAGGTTACACTAGCCGTTCCAGCAGTCACGTTTAACGTCATTATCTACAAATATTTAGGTTTTGGTATTGCTTCACAGTTTTGGCGATCCATGTTCATTCATTTACTAACAGTCGTCAGGGAAAGGCGAGTTCGAGTTTGAATTCGAAGAAGTTATTATATTTGCCTTTTACCGGAAAATTTAGAGGAAAGTTTAGTGCTGTTGTTGCCTACCTATACATATTTTATCCTACTGTAAGCGAGTTATTTTTAAAATGCGTAACAATGGTAGGTATGGAATGCGGCGAGAAAAGAGGCAATAAATGCCGGTATCGTCGGGCTGTCGGAGTTAGAATGTAGCGCATTTTTACTTTAGTGCATACACTTTTGTCTGGAGATAATCCCCATCATAGAGCCATTGCCATTGGCCATGATGGACAATAAAATAGGAAAGAAAGGAGGACTACACGAACTAGAATAATGGTTATCCTACATTCAACATTAAAGCTTAGAACAAAACCTTAGAGCATAGAGTGTTCGGTCGTCGACTCAGATTAGGTACAGCTTGTAGTTTCGAGCACAGAAAAAAACAACAAAACAAAGTTGCTGATAACAAATTTGAGTTATAATTATAAGCATGTATTTCTAAACATTGGAAATTTTGCTGATAATAGAGCAGGCCCTCATTGGCAGTGTCAATGACCTGACCTGACGACCCTTGCCTTGCACTGTCGAGTCAAGTGCGACTGCGAGTGGCGAAGTTGAAGTTATGATTATGATGCATGACCATGACACTAGTAATATACTTAAGTGTATCCCCTCATTTTTCATGTATACCCAGCATTAAATATGCCCTGGCTTTTAAAAATAAACGTTACTATCTATGAGCTTTACCTTTGCCTTTGCAAGTGTGCCCATGGTGCCCTGCTAGTATGGTGTCTGGTGTCGTTCAAAATTGGAGCGTTGGTTTTTATTTTTCGTAGATCTCTAAAATTCTTGTTCGAAATTAAAAAGTCATGTTTGTTAGAGTTGGAGCACCAACAATGTTTCTGAAGAGTTTAGACGCGCCCATTTGGACTTTGGATCTGGTTCTTTTTATGAGGTTGATTTTGACGGTTGACCTATGACTGCCTGAATGACGTGCATATGGTAGCGATAGCGGGAGCGTATTTCATTCGTGCACAAAATGCAAATGCATGTGAAATGTGAATGATAATACGTGATAGGAGTAAAGGAGTACAGCAAAATAATTATGTAGTAATAGTACCACGGTAAATGTTAAGACTCGGACTCAGGCCAGAACAGAAGTCAACTGCATTTTCTTTCTTTGCACCTTCTCCACAAACGGATAACGAATAATGATAAAGATAATATGCTGGGGTCGGTGAGAGGGCTTGGCATTTAGGGATTATAATGTGCTTAGCTACACGTTGGTTATTCTGGAAGTTGACGTGGAGGAATTATCGGCCATCTTCGGTTTCGGTCCTTCTTGTTGCTTCCTCTTGTCCGTCCGGGCGTATGTTATGCTGTCTGCCACTTCCACATCGCCGCGCCATGGCCAGACTCATCCACTCCACTACCCAAGCCTATCGAACGAAGCATTATTATTGGCTGTGGTTTATTTATAATAGTCGTATGTGAAAGTCGAGCCCGAGCATAATTATTCATAGCAACAGTCCAGCGTCCAGCAGCTTTAGTTGGAGTTCCCAGCTAGGTGCGCATTATAGCTTTGACACCGCGTTGCCTGACGCCAAGCAGCGAACGAAGCACCAATTAACGTGTGAATTAGCAGTTTTTTTTAGAAGTTCAGGACACTGACCTAGAGTAGATCAGTAGTAGGTCATTGCTTGAATTTTGCGTTTGGCCGTAAGGTGTCGAAAGGCAAATTGACAGCCTGCCAGCATCTTTAATTCAGGCGCGGTAAAGTAATTGCGTATGTGTAAAGTATACGATTACAATGTGCTTACCTATGCTAAATCTGATACATATTGTATTATTTATTTACAGCAGCTAGCAACCATGTTGGGCATGGCCATGGCTCATACCAACCTCGGTATTCTCCAAAAGGTTCCGGACTTTCCAAACTATACTGACCCGTCCTTTGGCTATCCTCAAAGATGCATCCGTAAGGGTGAAGACTCACTCCAGCTCCTTGGCCCTCCCCTCCACCTCTACGCCTTCCATCCGCCAAAGTCCTGCACAGTTCATGTCAGTGGGATTCCGGATTGGGCCAATATGTCTGATGTCGTGGAGATTTTTGAAGAGTTTGGAACAATCTTCAGTATTGAGCTCTATGTGATTTATTCAAGTAAGGAGTTGAGGGGCGCTCCCATTTCCAAGGGATCAGCTTATGTCACTTTTGTGTCTTATGACGGGGCTCAGAAGGCTCTCTTTGCTCATCTTAACAGAACTATTCCAGGTAATTAAAAATCTCAAGTTTTGAAGAAGGTTTATAATTGACTATCTACTAATGTGCAACCAATTAAATGTTTGTTTGTTCACATACAGGAATGAAGACGCCTTTGTCTATTTACAAGGGAGTTGTAAACAATGTGGTGCTTCTGAAGAATCTTCCGTACAAAACTCCAAAGTCTGATATTTTGGACCGCATAAACAACGCTTACTCCGGTCCCGGTCTCGTCGATATTGCTTTCATTAAGGATAATGCTGCTCGGCTGGAATTCGAAGATATGGAGTAAGGTTCATTTAACCCTTAAAAGGCCGNAATTCGAAGATATGGAGTAAGGTTCATTTAACCCTTAAAAGGCCGGTGAAATTTTCCCATACACACCGCCGACTGCGTATACAGCTGTGTACACATCTCTTGCATTGCCGAGGTGTTCCCTCTCAAAGCCGCCTCTTAGGGGTGGGCTTATCTCAAATACCGTCGTGACAGTGCATTGCTCAGAGTATGAAAACTACATAACTGGTGCATTATTTTATTTTCAATAATGGTTATAATATTAAAATCATATTGTTACGGAATATTAGAGTAATAGATCGCTTTATTAGTTTGGACACACTCATTATCATTAGATAGGGTTGTTAGGCTAGCTTACAGTAGCATTAGAGTAGGGGACATTAGCTTTTTATATTAGGGTTAGGTAGGATTATATTAGATTACATTAGCATTAGGTAGGATTATATTAGGATTAGGTAATCCTAATATAACTTAACTTAGTTAGGTAATCCGGGTCATCATCTTCAATGAGCTCGTCAGAGTCTGGGTCAGACCCTCCGGAGTAAATGGCCTCGTTTTCAACGTCGCTTCCTTCTGCACTATCCATTTTTAAACCACTGACGGCGGTATTTGAAGCACTTGCTAAATCTTAAGTAAAATTGATACGTGACAACTATCGATGAATTCAATAGAAGAACTGATACGCCTTGTGAATGAATGGGGAATGAATGATGAATAATTTGGAAATTGATGGGATGAATCGATATGACTGATCTTTATTCCGTATGTATGTGACCTGTTGTGACGTTCGTCGAGCGAACAAAGCGACGGTGGTATGGGATATGGCATGTGGCATGGAGTAACTCCATAGTCTCAAATGCATAAGCAGTACACAAACGCATAATAAGCAGCACATGCTCAAATTCATGCAGAATACGTGCACTCAGGTAATTAGAATCCAATATGGCGTGTGTATACAGCTGTATACGCAGTTGGCCATTCTGGACATTTCCACCTTTTAACATGGGGACTTTTGGACCAAGTTGACGAATTATTTTATATATCGAGTTGTATGGGCTACCATGACCTAAAATTTGGCAAGTACATACTGATCTTATTAATAATTTACTTTTTTAGCTCCGCTCTATTGTTCATGGATTTTGTCTCGGGTGGTGGTTTGATCATTGACAACTTCACTTGCATTGTTGAGCCCGAGGACAAGGAACAGGAGAAGGAGGATTCCGAAGAGTCTGAATAAAAATGAATCTGAGCACAAGTCAGAAGACATTCATAACTTGCTCCAATGAATACCAATAATGACTGCTGCTACTCTACCTAATTATACATTTGCATTCTGCTGTAAAATGCACAAAATGTGTGCCTATGAAACCTGGTACACGGTAATAGTTACTTTTTAAAAACCCAACCAAATGTACATATATGTATTTAAAGAAAAGTCCAAATATTGACGTGATCTTCATTCATACAGTCATAATCATGCTTTTTACATTGAAGACTGACGCATCTCTCCTCAACGACTTTCCATTACTTCAATCAAATCAAAGAGAATGGAAAGAAGAAAATATCAAAAGCAAAAAAAAATTAATAATAAGAATATAAGACATGAAAAAAATATAGTCCAAGCAAAAGTTCCCAGTCATTGAAATTAATTTTATGGTGTTTACAATGTACAATTTCTCAAAACAAAAAAAAAACTGTGACATTTTTTGGAGTTTCAATTATTCAAAGTAATAATGTTTTTAATTAATAGGACTGTAGAAATTGTGTTCTTAAATCAAAATGATCTTTCGGAGACTCCTTTAGTAATTATACCTCTCAAGTATACCACAAATGAAATGAGCAATTCTCTTTGGAACAATGTTTTTTCCTCATATTTAGTATTTATTGTGTGGTCAATCGTAGGTTATATTATTTAATTTTTAAGATTTGATGGCAGTAAGTACAAAAAGATACTAGTGAGGGTTGGAGGGTGTTGGGGTAGTTACTTTTTTAAGTTTTTGTTGTGCTATTGTGACAGGCAAGTATTTGAAATGGAAGCTGCTAGTACGTGGCAATATTACCTTACCTTATTCTATGTAAATACTTAAGCTTATGGGCCTATAATCCTTGTTTCTGATCTTGCTCAGTAATTTTTGTTCAAAGGAATTTCTAGAATTAAGTATTACTATTTATTAGATTCTCAAGAGATGCCAATAACTAAAAAAAAATCTGTCCATTAGCCTATTTAGAAGTTTTGCCCATTAGAAGCCGAGCTAATGAATTCATGGCTAATTTAAATCTATAACCTGTTGCAAAATCAGACTTAAAAGGTCGAAATGACTTTCGTAGAACCATGATTGTACATTCAACTGCTTGCTAATAATGGGCAAACTTCTAAAATAATAGGCAAGACAAATAATAGGAATAGAGAGATGCCAGAGAAGGACAAATTATGTACCTTTTTACTTTGATGTACTCAAGGGAGGTGAGGGTTTTTTGTGAATTGAGATACCAATGATAAGCTTGAAATTATTGTGATCAAATCAACAAATCATCTCGCCATGTCGTGCCTAACGTTGTTTAAGTTTTATTTTTAAGTTATTATTTTTAAAAACTCTACAAATCCTGTATTGAAATTTTGAAAATCTGAACCCTGGTCTTGAACGACTTGAAGGATACTCTTGCGGATGTCCTGTGCTTATGCCATGCCAATATAATAATAATTATGACAGACAAAGTAGAAGGTCTGAAGTTATCTTACATGCAATATAGGTATTAAATCATGATTTTACTTACTGTATTATTATTCGTTAATGGTCAATAAAAAAGACAAAATGTAAATGGAATGCTTGCAAAAACTAAGATTTTATTAGGATCATCAACCATTACCACATACCAATTACTTATTCTACAGAAGCATTCATAAAATATGTTTTTAATTTTATCGCTGTTTTATCGTATTATTATAGACTTGACCCTGATGCGCACGAGTGCATACGAGGAGTTAAGTTTTCAGTTGAATATTGGACGAGACGAGATATCAGACAATCGTACGTGGAAAATACCTTGCGTATTAGACAGAAATAATTTAAAAATTATTACTCAAGTGAACAGGCGCATACTTAAGAATAGCTTTTTTTTGCTATAAATTAGATACTACTACTAGTAACTTTACGGACAAATGTGCTTGAATTTCAGCGCACTAACGTCCAACTGCCTGCTGACCATCAGTGACCATGTTACAGTACACAGTACAGCTAAATGGCAATGCGTGCTTTGCACAAGTTATTTGTAAACGTAATTAAATTACCGCTTTCATTTCATTATCGAGCCTGATTACCTGAGAAATACAACGTAACAACATTATAACGTAACGGACTAACTGTGGACATACATTCGCATCGAATAGGTCAAAAAACCTGAAACTAACTAAACGAAGTACGTTACCTAAACATATACTTTTTGTATCAGAGAATACGTGAGGAACATTGGACATTTTATTATTTGGAACAAGCTACACAACCGGACTCCTGCAGCGAAATGTGTATGAGCAAATGAAGGAAAAGGGGGTACAGAAAATTAAATAATGCATTATTTTTTTTCAATAAAAGGCAAAAAAAATGTAAAACTAAATAAAAGAAGGTATTTAGTAGTTTTTGAAGAACGTAAGAATTTTTGGAATACTTTATGTGAAATATTCAATTAAATTCATGGAGAAATTAGAAAATCATAAGTTAAAGGGTGGAAGGTGGGTAGTGAATGGAGTGATCGAGTTTAATAGTTTGCGTAGATCTTTGGTTTGAAGAGAGGGCCGAACTTAGGCCAGTGGAAGCTGATCGATCGGAGTGACGAATTTGAAGTCCTTGGGAAAGAGCTCAGCGGCACGTGGGTACATGAGTTTGTACGATTGTCGAATAGTCACGTCAGCCACTCCAGCAACATCACCTATTTCTTTTTGGGAGCGCTTTAGTTCCGAAGCCTGGAATTTAGGGCAAATCAATAATAATTAGGCTACCATTTAACTGCAATGCTCTATAATACGGACGCTTTGTCCATTGAGAAACTCGGTAAAACCTACAAAAATAGTGCTCAAAGAACTGGAAACACTAAATAGATGATTCGTGGATATTTATTAATTTGAATCTTACCTGAGATGCCATATAAATAGCAGCAGCAGCCACAGAAATAGGTGAGCGTCCAGGCACAATATCCAACTCCACAGCAGCCCGAGCAATTGCTGTAGCAGCTCGCTGAACAGTGTTAGCCAACCCCAAATTGGAGCAAAAACGTGACATGAAGTCTCCAGTTGTAATTAAATCCACGGAAGTATCCAATGCCTTCAAAATCAATTTGAAGCAACGACCAATTTCCTTCTTTGAGATCTTAGAAACAGCACAAATCTCCTTGAAAGTCCGTGGAACTCCTTCCTGACGACAAGCAATGTAGAGACTGGCCGAAGCAATAGCATCATTCGATCGACCTTTCAAGTTCTTGCCATCATGGACCATCTAAAAAATAAAATTACATGGCTATAGTTATTACTTATCGTATTGCGAACGTAAAGTAGTGTGGTTCAAATAAATGCGGTCACCTTGAAGAGAATATTGGAACGATCAACAATAGTCTTTGGAAGATTAATACGATCAGCCATCTGAGTGATTTCTTTGAAAGCATTAACCAAAGCACGATCTCCGGTAGACATGTTCCGACGATTCTGATATTTAGCTTGTCCAAATTCATCAAAAGCAGCTTCACCCTTCCCACCACCAATCATAGTGGACAAGTCTGATCCATTGAGAAGATGATTCTCTGGTCCACCGACACGTGACGGATCAGCATTCGCCTTCTCATTACTAAATGTTCGCCATTCCGAGCCAACGTCAATCACCCTGAATAATACGATGATACCATTATTAAATTTGAATGTCAGGTGTCATATCATATTTCCTCTCTAGGTATTAGGCATCATTACCTGTCACCCACAACGAGTCCACATTGAGAGCAGACTTGATCTCCAGCTCGATAGTCCTCAATTAGAGCCACTCCTGGGTGCTCCGGGCAATGGACACCCATGGGAATAGGTGCCA
>VNWX01003277.1:0-10532 GCA_009869905.1 Ceratophysella communis | reverse complement strand
CATAAATTTTACTTTTGATTTCTGCTTCGCAAAAATGTTAAACTTTTTACATATAAGGCTTATACATCTGTTCTGGGGGGCGGTGTGAGTTATGGTGCCTGCACATGTAAAACCGGCGACGGACAGACAGACAAGACCATCCCAGTAGACCTTCTGGTCTAAAATCTAATAATTGTACTTAATCGAACAATCGAATAGTTGTACGGAATCAGCTTTACCAGTTGATTCCGTAATCTCGGATAGTACTATACACAAATAGATAGGGTTGGACATAAACTCCATCCATTGTCATTTTAAAATACCACGTGCTAATACCAACTAAAGATAATTTTTACACTAGCGCACTAGAATACTACTTTTAACGAATTTATTGGCCCTCGTTGAAGTTCACTAGCGATTATCTGCTCCAGACTTATTACCCGTCCTTTGGTATCAGATGCCTCATATGCTAATGGAATTTGAGCTAAATAGCTATTTTTGACCTGCACAACATATTAGAAAAGCTATGAATCCGCTCCGTGCATCTCGAAAACTGTCTTTTTGGGTATCCAAAAGAGAAAATATCGGTTTATTATATTTTTCAAATTACGTTTACAGTGATCCAAAATTCAATCCCGTTTTTGCAATTTTACTTTTAACCCTTTGTCATGTAATTAGTTGGCTTAATACTTCGTAAGAATAAATATAATTAAGTGTTTAGGTACAAGGTACAAACAGAGTCTTAGTTATGTTGCCAATAAACTATGCCACTGCAGAGAAAAATAGTTATTTTATCGGAGTGTTTACAATGCATTTACAGGTGAGTACATCACATTGCTTTAGTTCCCCGCGGCACATGTAGTGACAAGCTGCCAATGCAAGTCCTTGACAAAGTCCATTGGTGTCCGCATCCCCCTGTAAAATGAAATAGGTTTTTAAGTCAAACATAAACACTCGAATTAAACTATTTTATAATATAAACCCGTCCTGTGCTTATATTTTAGCACGTGCTTGAGGGCTTGTATTCTTTTCAAGCCGAAAGAACTAACAGCGTCACACAATGCATGAGCCGAAATAAGATTGTCGTATGGACTATTATTAGCTCGAATACGGTACACAGTTTCAATTCTAATGTCAAAATAAAATAATAATTTCTATTCTCACCGTTCCTGTTGGAATCGCTGATGTAAAAACAATTTGTAAAAGTAAAAGAGCTGAAAGTGTAATAATTAATCCCTTCATTTTTAAATTTTAACAACGAAGTTCTTTAGGCAGTGAAATAACCAACTGGTGAAGTGGTTTCCCAAGTCTCACTGTCCAGGTAATAAAGTGTTGGATCATTTAGTACCATCATTTTAGGTGATTTTAAAATCATGCTAATGCGTTGCACTAAATATTGACCTAAATACTTCGATGATTGGTGTGAAATCAGAACAAAATGTAATGTTTGCATCGTACACAAAATATTGAGTTTGAGCAAACTTAGCCCGATTAAAATTTCAGATGAGAGGCAAAGGTGTGTCTGCTGATGAAGGTAGCTTGGCATGTTGTTCGTTCCAGGAAGGTAGCAAGTGTGCTTATTATCAGTCCAGGTGAAATGTATGTAGGTATACTACTTACATATTTGAGTGAGGGCCATTGTAATTCGTTGAGAAAATATGGAAATGCAGTTGCTTACTGATATATTTAGCATTAAAAATATTTTACCGAGCTACTTGGAGCCAGCGATTATTGCCAAAGGCGATGCAGGTTCATCAAAAAAACCATTTTAATCATTTGTTTTCATTTTACAGCCATTAATACGCTACAAAATGCTGAATTCGATTGGATTATGCGTTCTGCAATTAATTATCGCAGCTTAAAAAGTTTTAAAATTTTGTATTTTGTGGGAGTAAAGTTTTTATTCCAGATATAGTACCACAAAACCTGTAACATTTTACTTGCGTCCACTTGATGAAAAATTCTGGGAAGTTAAGGCGCTTTATAACCAAAGAAGAATTATTTTGTTTTATGTTATTTTGAGCAATTAATGCTCGACTTATTTATGTATAACAATTCGATAACATTCAAATTTCAGTGTAAATAAATTTCAGTGGAGCATATGATATTAGTTCCGTTTCTTGTCATTGTTTGAAATGGTTGTACTAAATTTACCAGTTCTACAATAACTGCATAATTTACATAGTGACAAATAGACTAGCGTTCCAAGTAAAAATATTGCTAATAGAATTGTTCCAATTACGTCCAGTGAATGATATTGGAAGAAATTGAGCTCACGAGCTGGGGAGCGTAGGTGTAGAGCACCTGCAGAAAGTTATCATTTTTGATATATGTCAAATTATTTTAAATATATGTCTCTACAATTCTTACAATTATTTTAATCTAATATAGGAAAGCATACCATTGTGCCGTAGAACATATTCTGTCCAAAACACAGCTCTTTCCAGTGGTTTATCTCGTTGGTCGCGAAATATTTTCGAAATCTGCTTCACATTTTGCTGATACCTGAGTGAATAAATATAATATGCATATTATCGGAGAATTAAACAACAGAAACAGAACTAATAAATAAAATACCATACTTTGGTTCCGTGATTATGTGTTCAACTGCTTCAACAATCGAATCTGCACTGAGCTCATTAAATTCCAAACCCATTGCAATTCCGGCTCTACTGAATTTCTCAATTATTGGTATTTTGGTCTCCAAACATTGGTATTCCAATGAAAGGTGTTCCGTGATATATGGCTTCAGTAGTACCACCAAGGCCACCATGAGTGATGAACGCTTTGCATTTTGGATGACCCAGAATATCTTGTTGCGGCGCCCACTTGATCAATTTAACATTTTTGGGCTTGTCTGGTATATCATCTGATTCCCATTTCCAGATTACGTTTTGCTTCAATCTTGAAAATGCATCTAGTAAGGCATTTCGGTGAGATAATGGTAACTTGCTGCTCTCGAGAATCGATCCCATGCTGAAGAAAATAAAACCGTGCTCTCCTGAAGTTTGTATAAAATCTTCAAGGTCCTAAATATTTAAAACAAAAACAAAGATCAGTTCATCAGTTTAAGCTTGTAATAATAAAATCTCGGTTATTTATTTACAGACGTGCGAACCTTTGGCAGCGGTTTAGCTTGTCGCATATGCATTCCACCAACTTCAATGATGTCCGGCATTAAAGGGCGAGCTCCGTTGAGACTAATATGGCTATTTGAAAGTGTTAGACTTGAATTTTGCAGAATTTCACCAATCGAAGGGATCGTGGAATCATTCAGGGCTTCTCGATACAAAGCCACCATATTCGGAGTAAAATATAACTTTTGCATGAGCCCAATCAGCACTTCCATTACGAAATTCTGAATCCTTTCTAAAAAGTTCATGTTGTTGTCAAATGATGAGAACATATTTGGAATAAACGAGGGCGGAGCTGGACCACCAAGCTGTCGAACCAATTCCGCCGGCGTAGCAAACGGTGACAAAAGAATAACGGTCGTATTTAATTTGTGCACAAATCCACCAGCACATTCATTCATGAATGGCTCGAAGAAAACAAGGTCAAATTTTTGACCCATAACTTCACGTACTTGCGGGAGAGCGTAAGTTCTGCGACACAAATCTTCGAAGACATCAACCATCTTGAAAGGATTTATTGATTCCCCACGCATTTTCATCTCAAAGATATCCGGTACTCCCTTCTTATTTGCCCATTCGTCCGCATAATCAAAGGTTAGAATTTCTTTAGGATTCGTTCTGTTACTTCTGGAAGGAACAGGTGATAAGATGGTCACTTCATGGCCTCGATCTGCCAGGTTGTTGAGCAGTAGATCAAATACTATTTTGTGAGATTTCGTAGTCATGAAGCCTACTGACAATATTTTGGCTCCAGTGGCATACTGGAGTAGTAGAATATCAATTAAAATCGTTAAGAAAATTATCAACTTATTGCCTATCATTTTTGAAGAAAGTATTGTCGGAATTTAAAAATACTCGCGAACTTACAGAAATCGATAAGAATGAACTGTTAGAATGCCGGAACTTTGTACTAATATTTAGAGTTTGCCAGTTCGGTATTCCGATTGCTACAGTACCGATAAACTTTTAACTTATCACCGAGAACAAACTATGCACTAAACTGAACAAAAGTTTCATGAGCGAATCGTACATGTAATCGGACACGTGACCCACAGACTATAACAATGTTCTTATCGTTTTTTGTTACAAAATGTACTATTTATTTATCATACAGTGCCAGTGACAAAGCAAAAGTAAAGCACCTTGTCATGTGCTTGTTTGAAGTAGGCATCACGTATTGTTATATGAGGAATTTTGCTCGGCGTCTACAATCTATATGTAATTGCTTTTATGTAATTTATTTTTCATCTGCACAATGAGCAATAAAATGCGTCTTATGTGATATTTGAAGTTGTAATACATGCATGAGTTTCACGAGTTTTAATGCTCAATTTTTCTAAGAAACCATACCATAAAACTTTAAAAGTGGTAACATAGATCAATTTTTAAAACATACTGGGTAGTTTAAAAGATTTGAATCGGTGTTTCTCATTGGTATTTTCATTTAGATGAGTGGAGATTAAGCTTTTGTACTCCAACCCCGATTTAGTTGCGTTTCTTGGAATTCGCAACAGGTTTGCTTGTAAACTTGCCAACAACGAATCTCCAGATTTTCCGAATGACTATATAGAGTAAAGCAAATGCAAGGAAGATTAGCGACAAGATGGTGCCTATGACATCCAATGAATGATACTGGAAGAAGTTGAGATCACGAGCTGGTGAGCGTAAATGCAGAGCGCCTAGGTAAAAGAAATACGAATATTTTAGTTTTTTTTTAAAATACAATTTTTAATTAATTTATAATTTCGTAAATTTTAAGTAAAATTTTTTGTGACAAACCTTTATAGCGTAATACGTATTCGGTCCAAAATACGGCTCTTTCTAAAGGATCATCCCGTTGATCTCGAAAGATTCTGGACATCTTTTTTACGTTATCTCGATATCTGCAACAATATGATTTTAACTGTAGTAAAAGCTAGCCTAGAGAAAGTAAGATTCTTTTAGAATATCTTACGAATTATCGTTTATAACAGTTTCCACTGCTTCTATGATTGACTCTGAAGTTAAATGTGTAAACTCTTAAATGCTTAGAGATACCGGCTCGTCCGAACTTCTCAATATTAGTCAATTGATCGCCATACATAGGAATTCCAACGAATGGGACGCCGTGATAGATAGCTTCCGTGGTACTTCCAAGACCTCCGTGTGTGATGAAGACCCGAATTTTAGGGTGACCCAGGATGTCCTGCTGTGGTGCCCATTTGATCAATTTCACATTGGGTGGACAATCGGGCATAGAGTCAGTTTCCCATTTCCAGAGTACTTTCTGTTTCAATTTAGAAAATGCTATAAGCAAAGCTTTCCGCTGCGGTTCGGGTAGATTCTTGCTCTGAAGCACGGAACCCATGCTGAAGAAAATGAAGCCGTGTTCTCCTGAGCTTTGGGCAAATTCTTCTAAATCCTGGAAAAATCGGAAAATTAGCATTTGAAATAGACTGCATGGTGCATAATCATTAACCTTTGGCAATGGCTTCGCCTCCTCCATATGCATTCCACCGACTTCAACAATATCCGGCATGAAGGGCCGAGCTCCGCTCAAGCTAATATGACTGTTGCTAAGCGTTAAACTGGCATTACCCAGGATATCAGCCAGCGGTGGAATCGTAGGGTCATTCAAGGCTTCTCGATAAACTTCTTCCATGCTCGGAATAAAATACACTTGCTTCAATACAGCCATCATGACTTCCACAAATAAATTGTTTGCCCGTTCATAAAAGTTCATCTTATTGTCGTAAGGTGCAAAGATGTTTGGAATAAACGAGGGTGGTGCTGGACCGCCCAATAGTCGAACCAATTCCGCTGGTGCGCTGAACGGTGAAATCATAATCAATGTTGTATTCAATTTATACAGGAATCCACCCACACATTCATTCATGAAAGGTTCAAAGAGCACCAAGTCAAATTTCTGGTTCATTATTTCTTTTACTTGTGGAAGAGCATAGGTCTTAAGGCACAGTTCTTGGAACAACGGAACCATTTTGAACGGATTCATAGATTCGCCTCGAAGTTTCATTTCAAACGCGTCTGGAATTTTACCGGATTCGGCCCATTCTTCCATATAATTGAAGGTAAGGATTTCCTTGGGATTTGTTCTGTTACTTTTTGATGGAACTGGAGTAAGAACAGTAACGTCATGACCACGGTTTGCTAGTTCTTTTAGGAGAGGGTCGTAAACGATCTTGTGAGATTTGCCGGTCATAAATGCCACTGCGAGGATTTTCGCAGCACTTGCAGACTGTAGCAGGGTGACCAGGGCGGTAACTAGGATAATGAGCTGCATTCTGTTATTTGGAAATTGGATTAAAATTAAACTTAGATGGCGCTATTCAAATAATTTAGAGTACAAAGTCAGCAAACTGTCGGAATGATTCGCGACCCAGACAATGCCTTGTCCCACGTCCCAGCTCCAGCTCACACTGGCAGCTATTGTAATGCTGGCTAACTGGCTATGAGTAGTTTGGGTAAGTCACGTACATGGTATACATACAAACATGCAATCTCCATTCCCAATACAAAAAATTATATCTTTAGCTGCGATTCCGATCAGTCGACATGGCGTAGCACTTTTTGTTACCATGCATGGTAAACAACACATACACGTGGTGTTGTAGCAAAAGTCAACTCGAAAGATAGGCAAACAATTCAGCCTCTCAATTTCTACCAAGTAGAAAATTATAATTATTGGCCTCATCTCACGTAACACTCCGGACCATTGCGAATTGCGAAATGTAATTATTATCTACCTAGCAAAATCCACATGCCAGAGCAGAGTCCAGACAGAAGATTACAACAAGAACTTTCCCAAGGCCATTCATTACCTTGACATTCAATATTTAAGCATGTATTGTTTTTCATTGAACAATACAAAAATTGGGATTTGCATAGTTATATACCGGAATTTGGGTTTAATCATAAATCTGAAAGTCTAGAATGTCTAAATGAGCATGCTGACAATAAATAATTTGCAAAAATAAGCTTCTTGTTCTAATTAAACTGGATTTTGTCCGATTTTATGATTTTTAGGCTAAGGTTTAGATTTTAGTCCTTACGCAGTCGAATAGTTTTAATTTCTGATAGCAATTCAACAAGTTTTAAAATCAAGTGCATAATGCGTAGCCTACAGCATGGTACAATATTATCAAGACTGGATAGATACGATACATTTAGCACGTAAGTGGTCATTGGTCATATATATTTATGTATCTGACGTTACAAGCGTTTTCAGAGCACGCGTAATTGTATATTAAAAGTACCGATGCAGATTAGTAACTAAAATTATGCCAGTCTCCAGCTGTGCTGAAGTGCTACAAAAAATGAAGGTAACTTTCATTAACGTTGAAGGTCAAGGTCGAGATTTAGACTTCTAGACGCCGAGTAGTGTGCAATTTTGGCACAAAACAGTACTTACCTATACAGATAATACACTACAGAGATATGGCCTTGTATCAGGATGACCACTAAAACACATTACTTCTGTGGAGGAGTACCAAATTGGTGCTCTTCTCCAGTGTGACAGTAATAATTTTTAAAATCTATTTTATTTAGACTGCAGTTTCAAGATGTGGACCGAAATATTAGCATCAATTGTGCTAATTTTGCTCCTAGCACAATTCCTGACACAAAAGCGACCTGCCAATTTTCCACCAGGTACAAGAAAATATTTAAATATTTATAAAAAAAATGGTGCGTTTTAAGTTTTAATAGCAATAGAAATAGTTATTGTTTCAATACTCGAATTTTGTCTAGGTCCAACAGGAATTCCATTCTTGGGGTACTTACCTTTTTTAAAGCTCCCACCTTACAAAGGAATTTTAGAAATTTCAAAAAAATATGGAAATGTCTGCAGTATTTTCTTTGGGAATTATCCGTGAGTAGAACAACAAAGCAGTTATATGTAAACACCGCATGTCCTGATTACAATATACATACATTAATAAATGTCTTCAAATTTTAAGGATCATAATGCTAAATGATATAAACATAGTCAAGGAAACATTCCGAGATGAGCGCTTCACGGGACGCCCACCACTTCGAGTTTTTAAAGCACGGAGTTTTGGAGCGCAACGAGGTAGTTTGGTCATTTTACATCCATTAGAAAATTAATTAGATTTCCAATTAATATGTATGATTTCGTGTTTACCCAGGCATAATTTTTTCTGATGGACAACTGTGGTCGGATCAACGAAGATTTGCATTGAAGAATTTAAGAGATTTTGGTTTTGGCAAGAATTCCATGGAAGCCTTAATTAAGGACGAAGTGCACGATTTGATGGAGTATTTAAAGTAATTTTGGTTTTCTCGTATCCGTGTATTTTTACTTAAAATTAGATGCAATCTCACAGTTTACAAATTTCAGGCAAAATACCGGTCAGCCCATAAGCATCCAAGAAAGACTAAATTGTGCCGTTCTTAATGCACTCTGGCACATTATTTCTGGAGAGAGATATCCACAAGATGACCCTAAGCTCCGGAAAATGATCAAATTGTTGCTTGAGTACGAAAATTTATTATTTACAGTTCGATGTAGAACTGCAAATGTAGGTATTTAAATAATTCTTTCATTTAATTTGCAGTGAATTTGAAGAAACAAAAGTCGATGGACCACTGTTCTTCTTTCCATGGATCACCTACTTATTTCCAGAAAGGAGCGGCTGGAATAAATTTCTGCGAACGTTTCAAGCCGCGTATGATTTTTTCCAAGTAACAGTGGACAAGCACAAGAAGCAGCTTGATCCAGATAATCCGAATGATTCTGATCGATGTTTACTTGAATGAAATCAACGGTACAAAGGACTTGGGCTCCAGTTTCTACAAAGGGGAAGGAGGTATGCTGGTATACAGTGCTTATCAATAATTTCAAATATTAATTCAGATATTATTTTGGAGTCTTGCTTTTGCTTTTCAGAGAAAAATTTGCTTGTCGTACTGTTGGACTTATTCGCTGCCGGTGCTGACACAACAAGCACTACACTAGGATTTGCCATTTTGTACTTAATCACATATCCAGAAATTCAAAAGAAAGTCCAGCAAGAGATTGATGAAAATATCGGGCAGGAGCGTATGCCTTGCCTTGCCGATCGACAAAAGTATGATTAAATGTTGTTCGTGGTTAAATGTTTAATCCTCTGTTGAAATAAAATTACCAACCTACTAATGAATAAATATATTCCAGGTTACCATTTGTTGAAGCTTTCATAGCTGAAACATTACGAGTCTCTTCGATCACACCATTCGGTGGGATCCGTTCGAATACCATTCCTGTAGATTTCCACGGTTACACGCTACCAAAGGACAGCATTTGTTTAGCTAATGTTTGGGCTATTCACCATAATCCTGAACATTGGGTAGATCCGCACAACTTCCGACCAGAAAGATTTATTGGCCCTACTGGCAGTTTTCAAAAGGATGATCACCTTATTCCGTTCTCAGTCGGTAAGTTAAGTTAATTTTGCTGAGATGAAAAAAAAATTCTAAATACGAGAATTCAAAATTGCGGCACCAAGTTAATCATTAAAATTACAATGGCAATAATTTAAATATTTATATACTAGGCAAACGTGCTTGTTTTGGGGGAAGGCCTTGCGAAAGATGAATTGTTTCTATTTTTGACTTCAATGCTGCAGCAGTTGGAGTTCAAGATGAATCCTAACGAGCCTAAGCCAACGCTAGAACCGAAGCAGTCTACCATTCTTCATTCTATGCCGTATAAGGTTGTGATGAAACTTCGAAATGCAAAATAATTGATTGCGTAATAATGTTACCGTCTTAATATTAAAAAACTACTTTATTAATCCGATTTAATAATGAGCAATAATATAACATTATATTCAATACCTGTAAAACTTCTGTCAATAATATTAATCCTGTATTTTCTACCACTGGCGAACTGAAACTATATCAGATAATAATTTAAAATTTTATTTGCACTAAGATACACTATTTTATCACGAGTGCTATGTACGAGACAACTTCGGGAAATGAATTTCTGGCTTTTGATAGTTCTGACCAAAAGCTGGAGGTTTGGATAATGGACGAGTTCTGTAAAGGCGTCGGCGTTGCTTTTTCAGCAATGCAGCCCTTTCACGAATTTTGTCAAGTTCCGCTTTCCCAGGTGGAAGATACCTTTCGATGTATCGCTGTCCATTAATATAGAGATATCCTGGTCGTTGGTTTACGAAAGCACCATTCGAAGAACTGCCGTAATTTGTCATTCTTTGAGCATTGTTGTTTGCCCAGGAGCTAGGACTAAACACGCCAACTGGATAGCCAATTTGTGCAACTTTTCCCTGCACTCCTGAGTTGTGTACTGTAATTGTGATTACAAATACAGTTAAACATAACAAACTTCTGACGAAGTAGGGGTTGCTGCGCTTCAAAAAAGCGTGGGTTTCCATCTAGTAAAAATTTTGAAATGAAAAT
>VNWX01003276.1:0-10535 GCA_009869905.1 Ceratophysella communis | reverse complement strand
GTTGGAGCCCCATAGATTGTGTAGAAAACGATCCATAGACGATCAATCCGTGTTTTATTTGGCATAAATAATACACCTTGATCTTCGGTATTATTGACCATTTGTTCTAAATAATTCAAAAAGAAAAAGGATTAAATGTAACTAACACCTTAAGATATTTATTCCTTACCTGTTGCCGCTCGTCTTTGTGATATAACTGCGTTCAAAAAGTTCTGAAACAGTTTTATGTCTGCTGCCGCACCTAACTGACACCATAATGCGATTTGAAAAATTGCAAACCGCAGAGCATTCACCCCAACGAACATTACGCTATGCTTGTTACCCGAATAAATTTCATAAAATATAAAGCTTGCCCGGGTTGTTTCGTAAATTATTTGGAATGAGAGTGATAGGCGAAACAGAAAAATTGACAACTGACTTCCAAGGTCGATTTTATTTTCCGACACGTTCCACCGCACTGGTAGGCTTTTGTATATAAAACTGTAATTGAGACTCAGGCAAAAGCGGTCCAATAAGAGGTCATTTCCGGTAAATAGTAATCTAACGAAATCCATGACTATGGAGTTTAAGATATCTCTGACTCAAAAATCACTAAAAAAAATTCAGGAATTGAGCCACGTTTGAGCAGCAACTCAAAGTGGCGATTTATCCTATTTTTAAAAATATTTTTTTTAAAGCTTGTTTCAGCGAATTCGATAACTCAGCAAATGTTGAAATGAGGATATTCGTGTTACACTAAACATAAAACCTTATTGAGTATTTTTAAATGGTTAACTAGATATGCTCCTAGCTTACAGTGGACGCTTATTTGACGCTTTATTCATAAAAATGTACAGTTTTACCCGTTACTTCAAAAGGCAGGTAATCTGAACATACAATTAGATTAGAATATTTTCAGATACATGTACTAAAATGCTACTCTGGTTAGTTTTTCTGCTGATTAATTAGTTAACCATTTATAAAATTTTAAAATTGTTTCTTGTGGGAAAAGAGCTAAACCGTTTCAAACACCTAAATGTGCTACACAACACACAACTATCCAATAACTGCAAAATTGAACTACACTTGGATCCGAGTTACTTGGTACTTTTTATACTTTCAAAATCGTTACATAACCGTGAATTGCCGATTCGTGTTCTAAACAACCTGGTAATTATATTTTTCGGGACCCAGTAAAAACGGCTTTTGGCTCGAACGATTTATGATACGCGTTTTAAATTTGGGAAACGAGCCCTTAAATTTTTGCTAGTTTTTATCATAGCAATATTCGCAGTTCGCACACACAACTGATTTTTCAATTTTATTTTTTTACGTACTTCTAATGGGTTTTTAATGTTTCGCTGGTAAAAATGCTTTTTAGTAAATAACTCTAAAGCCCTAATTCTCGTGAATTTTTTAAGATCCAATTCATTGTCAACAGATTCCTTTTAGCGCAATTTCGATCGACTAAACACAGGTATCCACTTACTTATATGAAACCAATAAAGTGATTAGATTATCTAGCGTAATGGCAAAGAAACCGGAAACAGTTGATTTTGTTAAATAAAAGAATCTTCCAAAATATATTCTATTTGGGCGTGCCGATTTGTAAACTCGTTGAAGATAACCAGATGACGCTGTCAACACTAGAAGTTTTAGCATATTAGTAGATTTGGTGTAATAATCAGCCGTCAAGTGAAGAACAATTAGAGTCCAAGGGAGCGTAACCTCGATAACGGTGATGGTTAGCATAATTTCCAAAACTTCCATTGAGCCAAAATAACGGATTAGAAGAAATGGGCCAAACACCAGTTGAAAATGGTCACCGAGTAATACAGGAACTGTCGCGGTATTAGCCAAAATATCGTTCCACAAATTGCAGAAAACACACAGGCTTCTCATTTTCGTTATATCCGTTTCAGAATTCCTTTACAAAAAAATTTCATTGTAATAGATATGTTTTAGCTATGATGCAATTTATTAAATGAAGTTCTTACATGAGTTCGGTGCTCCAGAAATTTGATGAAAGAAAAAATAGAAATGTGAACAGAACGAAAACCACAATGGTGTAACCAACATTGATTGTTGTCCACGTTTCAATTGCAATTATCGCAAAGGCCAAGACGTCATTTTCAAAACGGGTCCATTGCAGGACATGCTTCTGAGGTGCAACAAAAACCAGCATGAAAACGCATAGAACTGGAGCCGAATATGTGCAGTAGAAAACTATCCATAAACGGTCAATCAAGGTTTGATTTAGCTTTGAAATTTCTCTTGTCTGTTTCTGCTTTAGCACTTGTTCTAAAAATACAGGTAAAAATGTGCTACAAAAAGTTAGTATTGTTGCTTGATTTAAAGTTTAATTATCTTATCTACTGTGAGTATTAAATTACTTACCCGTTGCTGCTCGGCGTTGTGAGACGACAGCATTCGCAAAGTTTCGAAAAAGCTTCACGTCAAATGCCACGCTTAGCTGACAAAACAATGCTATTTGATATACTCCAAACCTCAAACCATTTACACCAACAAATGTCAGATTCGATCTGTGTCCGGTGTAGATTTCATGAAACATAAACGCTGTTCGGATCAATTCGTAAATAACATGCAGTGAAAACAGTAAACGAAACACAAATATGGACACACGACCGCCAAGTTCGAGTTTATCTGTTGACCAGTTCCATCGGATCGGCAGGCTTTTGTACCAAAAGCTGTAATTGATGCTCCCACAAATTCGGTTCAATAAAACGTCGTTTCCAAACAGTAATGATCCAAGGAAATTCATTAGTAACTGTATACAAATTCAAGATTCTCAAGGCTTTAAAGTTTTTTAAGATCAAAAAGAAATTTAATGCGATTGCCAAAAACTATAGCTGGAATATTTTTCATTAGAAATAACTAAATAACTTCCAGATGTAACAGGGAAGGCTTCAGAAAATGGTATTGTTTGACTAAAACAAGCTTAAGTGTCTCCTGAGTTATTAGGTAGGTTATTGATATAAAACCCTTTTACTTTGGATATTTCTACTCCGCATTATGTACTAATGCGGAATAGTTATGTATAATGTAGACGAGAGAAGTAATGTGTTGACCAGAATTTTAATGATTTCGTGCAAAGTTTCATTGTACCTAGGTATTTGTGATCGATATGTATGGAAAATATCCACTCCAATAGTAACAATATGAGATTTAAAAACTTTCGAAGCATAGGTAAATTGAATTCACCCATCCTCTGATCGAGCTTAATTGTTGAAATTGAATTGCCGATGCTCAAGTTAAATACAGCAATAAATTGACCCGATGCCTAAATACTGCAAGCTAAGTTCTTGCATACACGATTAATTGAGGATCAAACTTACTTTCTACAAAGGAAAATGTGTTTGAAAAATTGAAGTTTCATATTTGCCTGCTGCAAAATCAGTCGCAGCGTAAACTATAGTTGCAAATACGATTGCAACAAATATTGATGCCGGCGAATTTAGGATAGCTACTGTAATTAATTGTTACACCCATTTAAAAAACTAATCGGTTCCTGGTATGATTGGAAGTTAGTTGTAGATACCGGTAACTTTTAAGTTTTACTACATAAATTAATCCGAGAAGCATGATTGATAAATTAGCAGTTAATACACACAAACAAATATTAGGCGTATCTACTAAATTAAACAAATTTGGTCTTTTGACATCGGAGTTACTTACGAGTACTAACGAAGTATTGACATTTCATAACGCCCACATTCATTAGCTTATCAAGTTCTAGAATAAGAAGAAAGTAAAGCAGGCTTAACAGTTGAAATTGAAAGTAAATTGGCATAAAGCAAGTACACTCCACTGCACTGGCATTAACTTTTGCATTCATTCACACGTAACACTTCAAAAGAAGAGCAATAGTAGAAATCTCTCTACCGGCTTGCGGCATGGCATCGAAGAGGTGCATTTATGGCTCACGGCATTTCTTGCCATGCCATACGAAATCGGCAAGAGATTCAGTTGGCTTCTGGCAAGCGTGTGAGACGGACGCCTAAGAGTTGGTAGAACAATAGGGAATCTAAAGATACGGAAATAGATCTTGTTCCGTATAGTAGATCAAACAATTTTAAGGGAATATTTATTTTCAGATGTAGCTTGACATTGAGGGCTAGTGCTAATGTAGAAAAACCAAATCAACAATATCTCTTAAAATCGCCGCAGGGGTATATTCCGGAAATACTTAAATTTAAAACCGGCGTTACTAAAAAATTGAAATATTTGACATATTGTTTATGCATTGAACAAAGTTTTTAAGAACAGTTTGACAGCTTTGCTTCTGTTCAAGTTTCCGAAGTGTAAAAACATAGTAATATCAATTTGGTGTCGTGCGGAGCGTGATTGCAAATAAGAATTTCCTGCCAAAACGCCGTGTTGCAATTTGGAGTAGGCACTTAAATATTAACTTGTTAGCTTCTGGACCTGCTACGATTTATTTCACGGAAACTGTGCTTCCAGATTTCATCGCTGGTATTGACGTAAACTGGCGTAATTAGTTTTGACTTTTAGCCATAATATCAGTTTCAGTATTTATCGGTTGAATGAATGGACAAAGATAGAAGAATTAATGGAAATCGAAGATGAGATTGCTCTAATAAACGTTTCCAATAATCAGTATTATTAACATGGAAGAAGATACTCAATTCATCTGAGCCGACAAGGTAAGCAAGTCTTCAAGATTCCAGGTTAAAATAACTTACTTAAATACGTCAGCATTTAATGCATTCTGTCTTCAACGTTGCGTGATTTGAAACATGCTAAATCTGAACCTCGTTGATACATCTTGTATCTATGTAGATACTGCACGCACCCGTTCTAAAATCGGTAGCGTATGTATTTTGTTGATTTAAATAAAAGTTTTTTTCAAGGTTTTGTCACGCTTTTAAAACACATAAGTGTTGAGATTGGCGCCCACGTCAATCGCCATTACGTATTCCAAATATTTGGCAGTTATGCCTAAAAGTGCACTGGAATATTTAACCACGAAAATTCTAATTTCAGTATTCCAAACATGCCATGAAGTGTCAATAATGAAACAGAGCTTAATTTATATTCAAGTCTTAAAGGCCTGATCGCCTCAACATGGAAATTTAGAATCGTAGGAAGCTACTAGTATAATACAATCGTCTGAAGAAGACTCATGCTAATGATGCGTGTGTGGGATATTATGTTAAAACTTGGCCGAGTTATCATATATGGAGTCCAAAGTGACAATGAGTCCTTGTCTACGTAAATGCAGAGATTATGTCGACAGTATGTACTTGCTGAGACATCCCTCAGTGATGTTTACAGACTGCATAGTGTCACTGATAGGCGTGTAATGGGTATCGTAACATAAATATTCAGAAGAGCAATGGCTCGTTAGTGGACCGTAATTAGGTTCATTTCGCATTATAAATCGTGTATTGTGGAGAGGGTTGTAAATTACACGGAAATTTAGCCTAGAATTTCGAAAAACTGTAAAGTTACACTTTGCGCAAACAGTGAAATATTTGATAAATTTTCTTGACATTCAATTTGCAAAATTTCCAGGAAATTGGTGGAGTTTTCTATGAATGCTTCCTATTTAAAAACAATTTCTATGGAATACTTCAAATTTAAACCAATTAATAAATATGCAACCCTTCTCATTTAGATACTCAATATCTGTTTATTTGGACAAGGTTCAACCGATTAACCCCAAGTCTTAAGTTCGATGTCTAAGGAAGCTTCTTTGGAATCTAGGGTGGCATTTACAGTTACACACAGGTCAGCGTATAATAATAAATAAATCCTTCGGACTCTATATCTGGTTCAATTCATTGCATTGTAATGAATACAGGCTAAATATGTGTCTCTTCTATAAGTCAACGTAAGTCGAGGGCTTAGCCTAATCTGTGGCTCAAGAGGAGCAAGTCTTCTTTTCAATCGAGTCCAGCTTTATTTAGCGGTGATGTAGTTTGGATGATCTGAAGCTCTCTTATTCATGTCTCAATGTTGTCCTAACCTCACTTAATTCACATGCATGGACTTGGCTTCATTCCAGGCCACTTCTGTTTATTCAGGTCCTTTATTAGACCCCATCATGAATATACATGAGTATTGACACAGACCAATCTCCCGTCAACTCAGGTTCGTTCCCTGCCCATTGCCGCTGGTCAAATGCAGATCCAAGCAGAAGGTTTTATAAATATTACAATTTCTAATTTCAATGGGAATTGTGTTCTGAATGTGTGAAAACTTTCGTTCATGAATAATTCTGGCCTTTCAAATGTGCTTTCATTTGTTGAATTTGCTGTTAATTTACAAAAGCATTGAATAGCGTTATATGCATTTGTGTTTTGGATCAAGCATTTCTTCTAGAAAAAGCGATTATGGTTGTCTTACGAATTTTCCACAATCGCTTATTCGAATCTGACCTAGCCTGAGCCGAAGTAGTAAGTCGAATAATCTGGCTGTAAAAACGTAAAAAGCCGTGCTTGTAGATAAATAAAGTTTATTTACTACGATAAAGCTGTCATTAACGTTTGTAAATTGGCAATTAGCATAAACATAAATTTAAGTTCGTAAACCACCTTATACGGAAAACTAAGTACCTACTGCTGCCTACGAGTGCATAGCATTTTAGTTTGTCTATACAGATAAGGTGAAAATTACGTGACGCCCAAAGCGGCTAAGGCTAAGCTGTAGAAGCGCTGGTGCTGGTGCTACGACTAGGCTAAACTTAGGATTATGCATTTTACATGGAGAGATGGACAAAGCCGGATCTATGTTGAACAATCCACTCTGTTGTGGTTTATTCTATATATGTGCACAGAAAAAAATGTTTAGAATAAAGTTTGTGTAAGCTGAGCTTGAAATAATAAGTTAATTAGCAGATATCTCCCATCCGTACAATGCTGCTTCGTCTGTGGTGAGAGATTGTGACTAATTAGTAATTAGGAGTTGTAAAGAACTCGGATACACAATGTGGTACACAATGGCTTCAATGGAGTATAAAAGCCTACAGATTACGGGATATTTATATTACGTTAATTGGAGTCACGGTATTCATATTTGTTTGACGTGCTTCGCGTGGGATGGGGATGGATGCTAAATTTGATGCGGCTGAAAATGGATCTTTGTAATTAGGGAGGCATGAAGACCCATTTTGAATTTTGAATAATGAAAATAGCATTAGATTTTTTTAATACGAGTCAGCGAATTATGGTTTACATTTTAATGATGATTGATGTTAAAACGAGCTTAATATACCAGTAATAGAATACCAAAAGTTTGATGCGTTTTACCTGTTTCAAGAATGCTGATTTTCATTTTTCACGAAGCTTCGCTAAATCTTATAACCAAAACAACATTTCTGCCATTTGTCTACAATGTTTGAATGCAACGTCTGCGCTCCTATTGATTGAGTAAAAAAATTGATAGTCCATTATTCTGATCGATAATTACCAATACAGGTGGCATGAATGCATTTAATGAGCATCAAAAGCAATAAAATATATTTGCTTCTTGGGTGGTCTAGCTTAAAACCTCATCGAGGTTGGCTTTACTATAACTTCGATTTTGATCTCGGGTTCAGCCCAACGAAATGACTTGTATTTACACTATTACCAGTCCCAGGTAGCAGTTGCATAATTTGTTTGATGGGAGGCTAAACGTGATTCTTCTGCTACGGTACACATGACGAGACTTCCATGCTTAATTCCCCACCAATCATTCATCCAGCCTCATCGTGAGCACTGGACGAGAAAGTAGCTGAACGAGAGTTAATTAGTATGCGAATTTAGTGAACCAGCAACCCTCACCTGTCTCAAGTTTCATATGGAAGTTCATTCATAACGCTTCGTGTCATTTTCAGTTCTATTGTTCTTGGACTTAGTTTCCAAAATCTACTGGGGATTTAGCACTTTCTGTTTCAGTTGAGTTTTTCGAGCGCGTACCTATTAATGATGTGAGCGTTTAGCATATTCCCGTTTTTAGCATTTCAATCTGTAGAACAATGTATCTCTATCTGATCTGGAAGCTGGAGTCTAGCTCATTAATTTTTTCCCAAGCCAGTGCATTCCATTTCTTGCTTGGATGGATGCATTTAAAATTTATATTTTTCTAGAGCAACAGAATTCCTCTTTAGTAGACACATCGTAGCTCATTCACATAATTCTTAGTTTTATGAAAATGCATTTTATACTCAAATCAAAAGTGGGATCTCTGGTAGGTATGAGGGAAATTCTCACTGGAGGAATTATCGGGGTACGATTCTATGAATGAAATATTGGGCTCTAAGCTATTATAAGGTATTTGATTCAGGATGCTAAAATACACTTAGTTTTTCGATTGTACCTGTTGACCAACATTTACAATGCAATTTAGCCACTTTTATTACACCATGCACAATTTTCTTAGCTGTATAGTATTGTTATTGGCATGAGCTGTTTTAGATTTACAGAGCATTCATCGGGATCTTCAGACATTCCACGTCAGTGTTCTAAGTACACAAGCACTAATTTTTATTCGTGTTTAATAATACAACTTTTTATTCTTGTAGAGTTCCGGTTGATGCAGGTCTCCGCTCCGTAGAGAGTATATTTTTTTTGTTCTAGCTGCATGCAGAAATTCATATGCCCTTATTATTATTTTGTGGGCCATAAAATATGCTACAAATGCTTTCAACAGTAATTGGATCTTCTAGCTCTGACAAAAACACGAGACACAATACCAGCGTTTTTTTTGGCTTCGCATATTTGGTCCACGGGCTCAGTCTCAGTCTCTATATTAAATTTATGTCAGACTGCGGTGGTCGCTGAATTTGCATAATGCAATTTTTACCATTTTGCATTCCTAACTTGTGACAGTGACAAAACGGCATACACCGTGTTTGGAAATTGGAAGGCATAAGTAATGTCGCCTGTTAAGATTAACCGACACTGCGCGTTAAATGACATCAACAATAAACTGTTTTGAATTGGCGTCATGCAGCGTTAATAAGTAGCCAATTATTGCCATAAGTTATGGGTAGGCAATGCAGGCTAGACAGAATTTGAGTTTTGTGCATGATTTATGGATAACTATGCAATAAGGGAACTCAAATAAACAATATTAGGCAAGAAAATGCGGGTGTTTATAGCAAATTTAACAGGGATAAATAATAACGCAAATATTTGAATGCTCAACCCGGGTGGCCCGCATAAACAACCCACATCAATCTAACATAAGTTTTAGCGGTATAATTCATAGAGCGATGAATAGCCGACATTTCCAGAGCATGATAATATTTGAATAATTTGAAGTTTTGACATGAGATTGGACAAGGTGATAAAGGTACGCTTCTGCAGGAAAACAATAGCTTGAGCGTCTGCACAAGGCTCCGCTATATTTTATTAGGGTGCTGATGTGGCGTCAATCAACGCTCTTCCTTCATTAGGACCTAAATTGAATCTGTCACTCTTCCTCAGCGCATGAATGAACTTCTATTATGTTCAAACGGCTATGAGGGTCGTCGATGGAGGATGGAAGTACGGCAAAAAAAAACTAATTTAGCACACGGGTTTTGCCTATACCATGAATCTATTTAGCAGATCAAGTTTACGTATTTAAACTTTTTAAAAATATAAATATCATGCGGGTTAGGACAAGGAGACGAGTACAAAATTCACTTAATTTAATTGACTTACCCCCTGAAAAAGTTAACCTGACTAAATTTAATATTTTGTATCGATTTCGTTTAGTTTCACTTTTTGCAATTCTTTTGTAAGAAATTTTAAATTCCGATCTGATTTGACTGAAAAAGGAGATGAAGATAAGATAAGCATTACATTTCTAGCCTTTTCTATTTGTTTTAAGAGCACTCAATAGAATAAACGGATGAGATGGAGATAGAGATAAGGATGAGATTCACTGAGGCTTTTAATTTTGTAGTTGGTCTCTTGCCCAATTACAAAAATAAACGAGTGAGTGTCTGGCAGATCTAAGCCTGGCTTTTTTGGGTGTGTGTGTGTCTGCTGCTGTAATAGTGAAAATGAAAATGTAGAACGAGTTCAATGTCACACGCCAAGCCAGGGCTTTAGACTTGACTCAAACTCAATTAAACCTAAGCTCTGGGGTACAATAGATACTATTACCTTTGTAGATGTAGAAGAGTTGATATGGCTGGTTATGGTATGGCGGTTGGGATATGGTTGCTGCTTTGGGCACGAAATGAATATAATATGCAATGAATTGTGCATGAATTATTCACAAGCAATGTGAAACTGAATTTCATAGCTAAGCTGCGCTGAAAAATCTTATCACGTCAAGAATACTCCCAGAAACAATATATCATTGAATATTCGAAACGACATGCCGGCGCGGCAGCGTTACTCTACGGACGTTGATTCTAAAACAAAGCTTGTGAAATATTCATTGCTTGCAGCTGACAGATTATCCATTTCTACTGTTCAAGAATTCTCTCCAGTGAGAGTGAATGTCAGAAAATTTCAGAATAAATAATGACACAGATATGTTCTCAGAATTTCGAATCTAGATCTGACAATGTCAATTTTATAACCAGACATCAC
>VNWX01003275.1:0-10536 GCA_009869905.1 Ceratophysella communis | reverse complement strand
TGTGCTAGATAGAGCAGGAATATCACTGTGAGACTACTTCAGAAAGTAAGCTTTTTGGGGGAATCCCAATCCAGTTTCTGCAATTGCTCTGTAGATTCATACATACGGTGGTCGGTGGTAGCTATACGGTACTCATTCAATACCGGAACTAACTGGATTCTAAGCAGAAAAATTACGGGAACTCATCTGAGCTTCAGTTAGTCCAGAAATTAATTGTATTTGTCTTATCCTGAAGACAGCAAGTACATTTTATTAGCTTGAAGACGAACCAAACCCATTTTCCACTCTGTCACCTTACTTTATGTGGCCACAGGATGACAGCAAGCATTTCTGCTCTGCCCTCTTAATACGGGAATACGGATAGAAAAAAATTGGTCGCGTCTCTTATTTGTCTTTTTAACTCCTCATCTGATTCCCCTGAGCTTGGTCTTGTGTTCAGTAATTTCCTTGACTTGATCTTCCTCGTTAGCATATCTGCTCAGTAGGCTTTTTATTCGTTTCTTGCTCAACACTCCCGGAGATGGATTGGTTGATAGGTCTTACCTGTCACTTGTCAACTCGGCCTATGCAACCCCACACCGGGATCTGCATGCCTACGAAACTAATCATTCGAGCTTGTGCATATGTAGACGCACCCAAGTCATTAAAAGTAAACAAAACAGTAGCTCAGAAAATTTCATATATTTCCTTGTGACTCCGAGCAGAAAAAATTGGTAATAAAATCCCTTGCCTATTAAAATGAAGTGCTGGACGTCAGTCACCACAATGGAAATGGGACTTGCTACTTTGACTACCGTGTACTCGTGCATGGAAGGTTTTCGCTGAGACTACGCACTCTGTCGCCTAGTCATCATGATGAGTCCATAAATGCATAATAATTCATTTTGGGAAATACCTACTCCGAAACAAATGGTCAATTGTAGGCTCATGTTACAAATAAATTCTATTGTCATTCGCCTGTCCACACACTACAACTTCCCAATATCTAAAAAATGAATACTTAGTTCAGAGTCGAAGTCATTGAACAGACGTCAACAAAGACGGCTACTGTGCTGTGACTAACGAGGAGCTAATGAAATCAAGCCAAAGATTTTCTTAGGGATTTCCTGTAGACTTCTCTGGGCTGGACTAAAATTAGCCACATGTCCATTTCTGGACATCTCGGCTTCCCCCAGATCATTGTTTTTTCCTTTTCTTTTGTGAAACTCTTGACAATGGAACATGAGGTTCCTGCTGAGCCAACTCCCAATTAACATTAAACTTCGGCGTATGCTTTAATATTATGCCAAGTTTGGCGTATGAATGGGTCATGCGACTCTTTTGCCTGATAGCATCATCATGCGTTTGTTTGGAAAGCCATGATCCACTTCTAGCTAGATGAGCAACGAAGAAGGTGACAGCAGAAAAAAATCAGTGTCGTCCGTCGGTACGCTTTAATGTTCTAGTCTATACACAGATCGTGTTTTTCCGTGAAAGACTAATTAGGAGACGTGGTAATTGATCCATTAGTTGTATCGAGTGTTCACATTGAGCTGCTGGTTCTAGGGTGGGGGGTGGTTATTGCAAAAACTTGGGAAACCCAAGACTTGAGTCCAAATGCAGAAATCAGGCATTCGTAAATAACGTGGCCCAGTTCAGGAAACGTTTAGACAAATTCCAAAGTTTTCTCTACTTCCACATGGACTTTCGAATTTATTTTTTGTCACGGGCTTCACCATAAAAGCATAATAGATTTCACGGAAACAGCTAATCAGCTATACCAGCATCAATGATAGAATAAGAGATATTGCTAGTTATGGTCAGGCGTGTATTGTGTATTGTGTATGTATATTTTCTAGTGGCTGGAAATGAGATCCCTGGTGATTCCCTTACTGTATTCTTAGAACTCCAGATTGGTGTAATGAGAGCGTTACACGCAAGGGCAACAACAAAACATTATTAAATATATCCAGAAGTGTGTCGGAGCTGGAAACTGGAAATGAATGGATGAGAGCACGATATAACAACACACAAAAAGAGTGGGGATCTTCGTACACAATTATCCGAGAAGCCATTTGATGCAAATTCATAGAATTAAGTCATTAGAGACGGACTTTAAATACTCGTACTATGAGAGTGCAAAAACGATGCATAGACTCCATGCATTCCTATTCTATTTACTTTCAAATGCAGATGCAATAGGCTCAGTCCAGACAAATGCTGATTTATTATTAACTCCGAGCAATGATGGCTAAATAATATTTGTTCTACGAGCACACAGCACACACACACACGTGTCAGTCAAGTTCAGTGAATGTCAATATTTAAAACATCACGCCTTTCTTATAGGGACACCTTAAGTGTTCAGCATAATTTCAAGACAGTAGCGAATATTTTAGTTGAATAATAATTTCATGAGATTTCATAGAATCAAAGCAATTTCATGAATTTCCTACACGTGTACTAAACAATTTTTTTTACACACGTTTTCCTTTCACAAAAGATGCTCGTGATCTTCCAGATTGACTTTAAGATAATTCTGGCGTGGTTCAACGTATTTTTAGACATACTGAAGACAAGCATCCTGCTGTCCGGTGTCCAGCATTTTAAATTATGAAAAACACGATGTGACGTTTTGAAATTTAAAGCAGATTGTGCGTGTGCGTGAGCGCCTGTACGTTCCCAATGCATTGACGTTCATTACGAAGAATTGCATGCCATGCCAGGGCTTATCTATGTATACCTACCAGTCTCCGAAATATATAAATCATTTACGACTGTCGATCAAACAAACACGCTCTTCGGTTGCACTTTAGTGGGTAATTACAAGAGTTTAATGCTTTTCTAAAGTTCTACCTTTATAAGGTAGGGAAGTACCTCACCGAAAATTCCGATACTTAGGTACCCACATGGTAGCTTAATCTTTAGCACTGACTCAAGGTCTGAGCTCGCTACGACCGTCTGTCGGCTTGCATCATATACAGTAATTACTCAAAAAATTGCGGAACAGTATTAAACTGACCTCAGCAGTAACCCCGTCGCAGGATAAAAAGCATTTTTTTTACACTTTGGCGCAAGTACCTGCATTATTGTTATTCAATAAAATGGCAGACTGCCTTTGAGCGCTTCAGAAGAATCACCTGGCAAAAAAAGCCGTAGCCGATGCATGAACCACGGCGTAGACCTATCAGGCCGACGACCAGGTGACTTGACTTGTTGTCGGCTTTCGAAACTGTCGAAATCATGCCGCAGCCACCTTGCTATTTAATTCCCCAGCTATGCACGCTAATCCATCTGGATAATAAAGTAGTAAACCCGACCGGTTGGTCTTGTGCCAATACTTGTAAGATACGTAGGTACCTACATACAAAGCCAGAAATGCAACTACCCATGTTCAGATAATTAGGTAGACTTTTAATTTCTTAATCTTAAGTACTGTGGTTTTCCGACCTCCCAACTTTTTCAGACAGAACGGAATGCACCCCATATGTCTCTTTTTTGACTTTCACAGCTGGGCAATTGCTCAGTCCTTTAATGGCCTTAATTAATATTCCTGATTATCTTCTGATTACTTTCAGACGAACATCAGTGCGGCGGAGTATGCCCGAGCTTATGCTTGAGTACATGAGCGTTGTTCATAGGAGACGACAGCGGGAGAGGTACAGCGGATATGTCGGTCCGCAGGAACGAAGAAGAGATGCTGTTCGAGTTATTCAAGCCTTTGAGAACATTGGAACTGGTATGCTGAGTTTTATTTTATGTTCGTCGAATACGTGCTAATTTAATAAGCTTCCAGTGTTGAAATGAAAACGGATCCGGGTGTCCCGTGAAGCATGAAGGATTTTAGGAGAAACTGAAGCTACTACTTGAATGCCGTAGGCTTACAGACGTGAACGGCTGGCAGACCTCTCATTGTTGTAGGCTGGTCTAATGCATGCATACTGTGACTGCTAGCTACCAGGATTAAATGACTAGATTATTGTAAGTGGCAAAGTTCGCACGCAGAAAAAGTGCTGAGCTGTGGCTGACGCTCGAGTGCGAAAGGCGAAACAGCTATATATGTGTTTAGGATTCAGTCAACCTCTAGCCTATTTTAGCACATTCCCAGATTATCGTTTTTTTCTTAATCCTTTTGGTTCAATAAGCCGGACTTGGACTTCTGGTTCAGTTGATTTGATACAGTTTAATAGCTGAAGGCAAGGGGCGAGGGCTTCATTTGACATAGGCAAAGAAGAGGATAATTATAAGGTCGAGTCCGACTTTAATTATCACGCTAAAGAGCCAAATCATGGAGATGAAAGTCAGCCATGTGCTTGATTTATTGTATGGCGGATATCCATGAACTCTATCCGTCTCCTTCAAATTAAACTATGTGTGTTTCGAACAAATTATCAAGCTCTGTACTGTAGATTAACGGCAAATGAGTCATCTGACAGGTTGACTTGTAAAATGGTCAAAACAGCGAAATTTCAAAGTCAAAATATATGTCTTACCCGCCATTGGCTGGTAGATGGAGCTTGTCCTCTAATACATCAGTGTTTTTAAAAAATTTTGAAGCCGACTCAAACGGCTTAAGATGAAATCTCACTTAAGTTAATCTTACATAATATTGGAACGCAGAAAGCTTTATAGAGTTAAATAAGTGTACTCGGATTACTCCCGTAATACACACGAATTACAGCATTTAGTATTTTTGCGTAATAGTTCAAGCATGAGACTCATTATATGGCCTAAAGACCATTAACTAGACTTAGTTTCAGCATGATTTATGAGTACAGAAATTACTTTTTGCTCACGGCTCGATTAACTGTCACTGGCTCGAATAATTGTAAGCTTTGAAGACGTTTGTATCAGTTTCCCTGTCTCTTCGATGGGACTCTTAAGTGGGTTTGATTGAAGAGGCTAAAGAGCCAAGAACTGCAACATCTCAGCCTCACTTCAGATAAAAAGCTTCTTCTTGTAACCGTCAGATCTGAGCTGGACTCCAAGCTGTAATAATTATTTATTAATTATTCCTCACTTCGCCATTTGCCATACATCGAATATCACTCTGCCCACCAAGGCCTCGACTATAGCGCATAAACAGATGATGGACGAAGTGATTGACAGCCAGGGCTAATTTCTATAAAAATTTTTGCCCAAGGACTTTGTGTTATTTATAGATGAATATTCGCTGATTAGTAATTTTTCAAAATGCTGCATTTTTAGAGTCAAGGTAGAAAAATGAAATGCATAAACATGAGCTTATACAGTATCTCCAGGATTGTTATTGAGTATCAAATATCATATGAAACAGAAAACCAGTAATTAAGGGGAAACCCGCTCTGCAGCAGATCCGTTTGAGTTTGAGAGTTTGATGCCTGAAGTTTATAGGTGTCTTAAACACTCAGGAGGGCATTCTATCTGATCTGAGGTTCATGACTGATGTCGTGCACTGGGCGTTATACCAAAAATCCATACAACCTGAACTAGACCCCGAAATTGATTAACTATAAAAACATGGACAACAAAAAACGGACATGTAAATGAGATGCGTCACTCAAGCAGTAGCAGTAGTCTTCTGAGGTGGCATAAGTGGCAGTCGTCGATATCGATGTATGCAGAAAATAAGGGTTTCCCCGGTGGATGATGCCTAATGCCTGCTTACCAACCTGTTACCAGTCCATGAGCCAACAAATTAAGTATTCTGGTCATCGACCAGCCAGTCCTCTCCAGGATCTTCGTTAATGACAGACAACTAGTACATTGGGATTTTGACGACGGATTCCAGAAAGAAGACTACGTAATAGATATTTAGTAGTGCTATTCAAGCTGCCGCGAAGCGTTCGTACAGCTTACTCAACTGACATTAAATATCAACTTTTTTAACTGACCCGATCCACTTTCTCCTGGCATTTGATTCTTGCATCTGGGTGGCAATAGCCTCATACATGACGTATATCGGATATGGAGGCATAGGTACATGACAAGGACAGTCACGCTCGCTTCGAGTCTTCAAAAGCTAGTGACATTATTTTGATAATGCATGTTAAGCGTATAGCATAGGTATATCCCAATTCAAAAGCTGTTGAAATTATGCGTTTAGATTTTTTTCTCGCCTAAGAAAGGCAACTCCGAGATTCTATTGTGTTTGTGTACTGTACCCTTGTCACCCTACTTGATGAAGTTAACAGAAGATGAGCTGAGAGATTAAACAAGATCTATGGTTTAATAGTGTGGTGAAATGGATTGTATTACGAGGAGAACAAGGATGTGGAATAAGCATTTTACGAGAATCTGTGATGTACATAGAGGAATAGAACAGAGACGCTCGAGTAGCAAAGATGCAACGAATTTCACTTGGCTTGGGTGACGCTTGACGCTGATGCTGGCGTTGCATGTTACATGTTACGTTATGAGGATTCATTATTGCAGATTTCAATCAGGTGTCAACAAGAATATCATATTTCAGATTTGAGAATAACAACATTTTTTTCACACTTATGCATCTTTAGTCCAGGGTGGTGACTGAACATGATATACTTGCATTTCCTCATAATAATATGTTAATTTAAAACTGCGAGTTGGTAGTTGGCAGCAGTTGACAGGACCCCGAGATTTCATTTCAACACGAGTAGTTCATTGCTTTCCTTATTTGGCTTTAAACTTGAGCACTAATCATTTTCGTTCTCTTTTCTTGCAGATCAAAATCTCACAAAGGTCTTCACTGAAGATGGCCAAGAAGAATATCGGCAGCAACTTCTCTTCAACGTTCACATTGCCAACGAGCCAAAGTCCCGATTAAGACGAGCCGTTCTGGAACATTTGCCAAAGGGTTGCCACGTCCCGGAGCACACACCCAACTCACAGCGTAATGGCGATATTACGGACTCCCTTCTTCGCTTCCTTGCGGAAGAACGAAGGAAGTTTAATCCAGACCGCCCTTATGGAGTCACCGTCATCTGCAGAAGTAAAGAGCTCGTGGCCATCCCCATGAGCCTGAGTGTCGTCCATCAGCCATTCACTGACCCAAGCCACCGGCGCAAGAAGCGCTCCGCAAACGGTGGACCCATATCCCTCCAAAACTACGAAAAGCACAATTCCCGAAGTCGAGATTGCGACAAGACCCGCCATGGAAAGACGTGCTGTCGAAAACCCATGAAGGTTTCCTTCGAAGAGCTCAAAATCAAAGACCTGATTCTGGAGCCGAAAGAATTCAACGCAAACATGTGCAGCGGAAGATGTAACGCGAGGCGAGTTCCTTACGCCAGCACCCACGCCATGTTCCAGCACACGCTTCATCAGAACAAGGGCAAGAAAGAGATTCCGCGACCCTGCTGTACTCCCACCAAATTATCCGACTTGGACGTTCTGCATACAGTACCCGGAACAAACATCCTCCAGGTCACCATCTTATCGAATGCCATTGTGGAGGAGTGTAGCTGCTCCTAAGTGGGAGCTGGGAAGGAAGAGCCAGTAGAAATTAGAAATAAGACGAGTCTAGGTGTGCATAGTCTTTACCAATGTACCTCTACATACTCCAATTACCGGGTAATTATTGCCCCTCAAATACCTCAGCAGTCCTCCCAAATCCTCCGACGAGGTCTGCGCTCCATTGGCGTATATTTTTCTTTCGTTTTCTTCCTAATAACGAGCTCCTACTTTAAGAGTCTGAATTTGTGGAATCTCCTCGTTGAACCAAGACTGTGTCCAAGTACAAGTCAAACTACGCACTTTTAAGTTTTATTACAATTTCCTCACACTCTGGCTCACAGAGTGCCGTGTCGAGGAGCAAAGGTCACTGGACTGCAGACCCGCCGCACCCTGACACGGAACCCCGACTGAACCCTTCACTGCCCTCGTTTTTTTGTAAAGCTCTCCTCCTACTTTACGTTGTAGCCTAGATGCACCACTATTTTTTTATAATTACAACTAAACAAAAAAACCTTAACCTACCACTACCAAAACTATACTTAAGATGCGGGCACTTACAAAGTATTTCCCAAGTAACAGGTCAAGTAATTAAAGCAATAGGCGGCGGTGTGTATTGGGTCGGTTTCTTGAGTGAGAGCCTGTGAAAGAACAATCTCTACATTTGTCTAGTCAGCATTACTCCTCACAAAAATCCTAACAATTACTTTAAGATTATAGTGAAGTATTACAAAATAGGTATAGGTAGCTACCTAGAAATGCATGAAAGATGAATGCTGAGTGAAGCCCAATTTTAATTTATTTCAATGTACAAAATATATATATAAAGTAGGTTCTCATTTTTCAATTGGTAGACTAGTAGTTGTGGCTGATGGTGAATTATGACTCCTCTACGGTTCAAATTTCAGACAATCTGGCTTATAGAAAGTAACTAATAATCCAAGTAGAAGAGAGCTAAATTTAAAAAAAAATCAAATCATTGTCAAGACTGTGATACTGTATCATATATGAGCTTAGAAAAAGCCTACTAGCAAAACCTTCCTTGTATTTTCAATATCTAAAATCCCCTGAAATGCCAGAAAAAAGTATTTCATTGAATGCAGTATGGTCTATATCTTGTGATCTGGATTAGAAGTACTAGACTATTCCATAATGTATGCAAGTTTCCAGTCTTTGAGAATGATAGGTTTTAATTGAATGAAGTATGAATAACCCTAGTTAATTTAATAAGTTTAATTATTTATTTTTTCACACTTTTTGTGTTCGAATAATGTTTTATGTTTGACAGCTATATTCATATTGAATTGTACCAAACTATCATGTATAGTATTTACTACTACAGAAATCTTCTTGTGCAAAAACACAGTAACAATTTTATTATTTTATTTTATATTACTTTACGAATTACCTCAATAGCCTCATATTGTGTAAGCCTCATAACCTATTTAGGGCTATGAGTTTTGGTCATCTCTCTCCCGAAAATGGGAGTCAATGGAGGAAACTAATTAAGACTCTCGTATTATATACCTTTGTAATCGTAAACTTAAGAGTAATTCCAACGTATCTCTGCCCAAACTTGAATATTGAGGTAACTGAGGATTTACAATTGTAATAAAATATTTGTATCCTTTTAATGACGTGGAGCGGAGGGTAAAGGGACGCAGAGTTGCAGTTTGAAAATGCAAGCGTGTCCTTCTCTTTGTCAAGTACTTATAATCTGTAAAAGAAATAAAACTGACATGCCCAATGTGTATAAAACTATTCTTGTTGTTGGTTTGCAAGCAAATTATTTCTTTCTTTGCACAAATGAAATTAAAATCATACTTGAATTGGAGACGGCTATCAGCAGAGGCAATAAGAACACATAACAGATACGACGAGTTGCTGGCTAGGAAACAACATCATAAAACACTATGAATATGTCCGAAGCGTTAGATATAATAGGCTCGATGATCTTGAAACTATTGTTTTTCTTGTTTGAAAGGTAGTTCAAATCAGTTGGAATCTTTAGCGACATGCGACATTAACAAGCTAGCTCGTGGTACATAGCTATGTGAGCATTATGGTTTTTCGTTTATAGCAGCTTGAAATCATGTTTGCCAAGGTCTTGTGCCAGGCTCATTTTAATTGATTAATATATAAATTCACAAGTCTTAAGTTCATGTGATATTTTTCTTGAGCCGGAATTCGCACTAAAATTCCCTTTAAAGTGGTATTTTTTTCGGGAGATCTTTCCTCTTTCTGACATTAACGTTATTTAGCCGGGGTTTTTAAGAGAAATTATTATTTTGAAGAGCAGATGTGGCGTTAAAATTTTTAAGGTCTAAACAACTCTTCAAATTCATGTCTATTACGTCGGATTTGTTGAATTTAATATGATCTTAATATTTCTCTGTGAATTAAACTATCTAGAACATTGGCAGACTTGTAATACTTATCGCTAGTTAACTAGAATATTAGCATGTTCTTGCGGCAACAAGAGATATGCAGTTTCCTAGTAAATGGAGTCTCGTTTTTCAAGACAATTAATGGTCTTGCTCTTGTGTAATCCGCCGGACAGTAGAAATAAAATTAACTAAATGAGCTGAACACATTGAAAACATTTAAAAGGAGCTGATCTTAGAATGTATCAAGAGTCTCGTAATTTATTTGTGACTAGCTGGACGATTGTACGGAATGTAGACAATATGTAAATTGAGACAACATAAATCAACCCAAATCCAGTTTAAAAAGCAATTCAATTGTAATTAATGACGGAAGATCAAACTGGCGAGGCGAGCTAGCTGAACTGGTATGCAGCTGCTGCCGCTAGCTAAGATTCATTATCTCTTCGATCAGCTTCTCAGCATTGTCACAGATATTGAAATCAGGTATGCATGTGAGCATTTATGGAATTATAGTAATAGGAGCCTTGTAAGAAATGTAAGAACAACAGGTGGGTAAAATACAGAGCAAATTCTTTCTTGACAGAAAATAATCTTGATCGAAAATATTTCTTTGGAATTTTAATCATTTCTGCTCATGTTTATCATCATTTCCGTGTTAACGAATTGTTTTTCACTAATTCATGGGCTAATAATTTTCAGTCAAGTAATCGATTAATTTAAAGTGCACGCAATGTTGATAGCAAATGTATCTGACCATTTG
>VNWX01003274.1:0-10537 GCA_009869905.1 Ceratophysella communis | reverse complement strand
GAATATTTTTAAAACCGAACCGAACCGAAACCGAACCGATAATCAGTCCCAACCGAACCGATCATAGTCTCATGGGATGAACCTTCAACCGAACCGAACCGAACCGAAAACCGATGTCGGTTCGGATCGGGTAATCGGTTGAAACCGAACCGAAAGCCAGCCTTACGGTTGCTTAACAAATATTTAAGATCAGATAATTATTCGGCATATTTTCGGTTATCATGTCATAATCAACCCATAGAAACTTACGCAGCATCCAAAAATAAAGTTATTGGAAAGCTAAATTTATAATTTCTAAGCCAGCGTTAGAATTTAATCAAAATTTTTGGGCGTTCTAATTACATTAACAAATTTCGAGCTACTTGAATTTAAAAAAATGTATTATTGTTTTAAAATGGTAATAATTGTAAACCAAATAAAAAAAATTGTGCATTGTTCAACTGCGACTCTTATTGGTAATGCTCGAACCGATTTAGCTAATGATACTCATTACTCTGTCGTAAAAACTGGATATTTTAGGACGCGTCAACCCTTGTCGGGTAAATTTGTAACTTATGAAAATGATGATCGAATAAGTGTACTTACTTCAATTAAGACCAAAGTACAACAGGCATAAGGCTTAGGTTTATCAATTGTCTGAGAAAATTGTACATCTAAGACGCTCACATTAGTAGCCTTGTTTACTGATCAATCTCAGCATAGCCCTGAGCTAATGAAGGGTTTGTTTTGTTCGTGTGGTCAGGGTTGTTTGATAACTTTAGCATGTTAGGTGTGAAAAGGAACACGAATGCGCGCAGTATCCTACATGGTCCCTTGAACAGAGAAGTTTATTTGAAGCAGGTCAAACGTTAATATAATAATTCGTAGCAGTACAATTAGATTTGCATGAATTTGTGTCAATTTATTTACTCAGAATTGAGAATTCATTAATTTATATCATTAAACTATGTACATATTTTAGGGCTTTCAGAAAAATTAGGCAGTCCTGGTGCATCCCGACTTGGTAGTGAGCAGGGCTGGGCAAGTGACTTGTTTGAAGCTCATGGTGGGGTTGTCAGCATTCTTGAACCATCCGAATCTCCATTTGCATCTAGAATTTTTATAACCAAATTTTATAAAACAAACTATAACAAGACTTAATTGGGTATTGGGTTTCTTAACAAATGACATACCCATCACGAATCTGAGTTGGCAATTGATCACATTCAGCCAGAGTCTTAACTCCTCCATAGAGATCACCCCAACCTTGGTCTGGTGCTCCCCATTGAGGCTTGCATCCGTTGAAGAGACCAACTCCACCACCCGGAATTTGCAAGTCGAAGTGATTCTCCTGTAAATTACACAATAGTTAATCAATGCAAGAATTCCTTTTCAATTTTTGAAGCAATTAAAATATGTTGTTTACCCCAAGATCGCTACCGGTATTGGTGACCTGAACCACCATTTTCTGACCATTAACTGGCCCTGAAGTAAAGGTCAGCTCGAAGCATGCACAGCATGCACCGTTTTCGTTCAGACCATTAATATGTGCAGCGGCGAACCCATAGGCAACATTGTCGACGACGAATGGCTTATTGTCGTTGCAAGCGTAGGCGGCTAAAATAGTTTTAATTTGTCCAGTTATATTTTTTTACCTTAGTAAAATTTGGCGGGCTGTACAAATAATGAGTAATATATGCCAGCTTACTTCCACCATTGCATCCGCTGGGGTCATTTACTCCGAGCACTGTAAGACCGTCTTTAGCACAGGTTCTTACGGGAGCAGTTACAGGAGCTTTGCCACTCCACGAGCACGAAGGCTACATTGTTTATTTAAAATTTTAGCTCATTGAGTTTGCGAACGTTTGATATCTTAAGTGCAAACAAGTTTTAAAAAATTGCTATATTTTACCTTACAGCAATCCCAGTAACGAGTAGTCTTTCCAACCATCGTGCTACCTGAATTGAGTATAAAAATGCATTTAATAATTTAAAAGAACAGTTATTTAATCATTACAAATCAGAATAAATAGTAGTGTAAATTTTTTCATGTAAAACATTTACCTGGGTTGGTGGGGGTCGTGGGAGTTCCGGTGCAGCAGGTGTAGAAGTTACCTCCGGGACAAGCTCGTCGGCCTGATTCGACGCGGCCATATTGGGCACAACCCTTTGTCTGCCAGGAATCCTGCTGACAAGTGGTTGTCTCCCAACAATCTCCAGCGACGGTCGCAACGATCGCCGCTAAGCAGAGCCATACGGCTGTTCTAGTTGAGGCCATAGCTTTCAAATTTCAATTTCTTGCAAGGTTTACCCGGACGGATATATTCTTCTCGTTCAAAGAAGAACTGATGCACTAAACCTGAGACGTCGGCAGTTTTATACCGTTCGAGCTTGAGAATTTTTTTTGAAATTTGGACTGAACGAACAATTAAAAACCTCTACATAAATTCCAGATTTTCTGCGGTCAAGTGCTGTATATTGTAACAATTGTCGCACTTGTAAATAATTTTGTGAAACATACTTGTTTTTAGGATATGACGCCATCTCCAAAAATAAAATTATTTAATTCTGTGTGCTGAGCTCATATTCAACAATGTAAAGGTATAATTGTAATAAATTGAATGAATCGTACAGATGGGCTGCATTTGTAACATAACCGCACCAGTATGGCTTTAAATTTTTGAAATTACAATAACGAAAACTCAGTTCTGCAAGGGGTTGGGCTGTTTTTTGTTCAAACGCTGACAAAATCATGCTTATCGCTCGTTAGCACAGAATGAATTAGTTCGATACTTGGAGTTCGTATTTGCATAGATGCCGGAGCTTCTGAGAAAATTATATTTTACAGCTTTACAGCTTTTCAATCTGAAATTGCACAATTCAATAGACAAAGCTGTAAGTATATGTGGTCGAATTCAGCTGTGTTTTAAATTTCTATATCATATTGGCATTGGCAGCTTTTGTAACTGTTTCAAATCAATAATTTGTTGAATCTTTAACATACGTATTCTATATTAACATGCATTGTACTAGGAACTGGGATACTAGCAGACCGCAAACTCGTTTTAGGCCTAGTCTGTTTTTAGAATGCCGGAGTGATGTCCCGTTTGAATTGAGATATGGCTTCATATTGATGTTTCAACAATCACAAACATATTTTCCAATATTATTTTCAAATTATTAATAGCTCAATTAAAGTATATTTTCCATGATTGAAGCGCATCCATGCGACGTATCGAATTCTTATATGGACTGGCTGTAAGATGAGCAATACTGCAAAAATGCACGATGTGTGTGATGTGTGAGTTAACCTCCGAATATCATTTTTAGAATTTTAAATAATTCCTAAATGTCACGAGAATCCAGCTAATCTGAAAAGTCCACTTCGGATAGAGACTGGCGATTAGCAGGTTTTCGACAAAATTTTGTTTTGTACAATGGCCCGAAAGGTGGATTACTGGAAGATCTTCGTTGTTAGGGTTTCTCACATGGGTGATTAAGTGATCATATCCTAAATTTGTGTAAAGATTCAACACTAAATTTATTATAGGATAATTTCAGCAAGAAAACATTTTCAGGCTCTTAGAGACTAAAAACAACAAATTTTAATTAAATTTATCTATAAGCTATAGAGATGACAGTTTTGTTGCTAGCATTTTATGCTTGCATATTGCATTTTGCCTACTAATTTTCAGTAAATGCAGAATTTGTAGATGTCAGTTAGATCTTAATTTATATGATTTTACTCAATCTCTTCTCAACTTTGACTTGCTCCAATGAAAAATTACTTAGGTTACGTCGGAGCTAATTAACTGTTCTGAAAACGCTGAACAATGCTTCCTGTAACTGCATCTCTTCATTTTCAGTTTTAGAATTGAGCGTAGCAAATACTGAATTGTCACCTATTAAATTGATTGCGTTGAAATTACAAAAAGCTGAAACCTTGTGTGGCATAAGTGTTAGTGAAACTAGCTGTTCGCAGAGTTATTCTTGCCTCGTTCTATATATTTATTAATGAAAATAATTAAGTTTCTTTGACTAATTCACGTATTTATTTAGGAATACTTTTAATACATTTAATAAATCCAATATCACAAGAGCAAGCCTTGAATCTGCATGATTCGGGATCGTTTCTGCATTCCAGCTCTGGTTTTCGCGTCACTTTATAAGTTGCGACGAATGGAGTGAGACTATTACAATCCTTATACTACAGCTTCGTAGCAGAGGTCATGGTCACGACAGCAAACATCAGTTTCATCAATTGGCTCACCACTCCCGCCTGACCCACACCAGTTTCCATGCGTCAAGAACTTGAGTGGAGAAACGTCCAATTCGGCCAGTTCCAAGTAAAGCAGGCTTAGGAGAGACCGTTGACTTCGCGGTGGAGCAACTGATTAAAACAATGACTGAAATTATTGTGTTGAAAATATGCTATTTTATTTTACTTATTGCGCGTACCCTTCTCTGCAATACTAGATGCTATCAGGCCTTGGAGAAACAACACAGCGACAATTCGGCTTAGGAGCTTCATTTTGGATGCCATGCCGTAGCAGTATTTTCGACTTGACCAAATTTGTTTCGATGATACTACCTACTCTGGCGGTGGCTTTTTATACGCATAAGCTTTTTATCGTATTAGAATTCAGGTGTGATCCTTTCTAGTGCAGCTAGAAAATTACAGAAACTAGAACATTAGAGCAAACTTTGTACTCTTCAATCATGATTCGCAGAAGCGAAGACTTTATTTATTTAGTCTTTGTGCGACTGCACGAGCAAGTCTGGGGCTCAATTATAATTAGGTGTACCAGTTATTGATTTTAAGCCACAAAGAAAATGACACCCATTTTGCTTATTCATGTTTAGACTTATTTTAAAAATCTATGCTTTCTTCGAACTTTAACAAACTTTTTTATGCATCCTATCCAGAATTTTATTTTAACTTACTTACTTGAAACAAGTTATTTTATATTTTTATGGTATTTTTATACGATGAAAACTTGATATCAGTTTGCATTAAAGCGAGTTCCATATATAATAAATAGCTGGACATTTACAATTTTCGAATAGATTTTTTTGGTTTCTTCCTTTGCATACAACATAACATACAAGTGCAAGTTTTATTTACTAAGCCCAAGCCTAGGGAAATGTTTAGTTCAGAAAGGCTCAGTTTCGCCAAAATACTGTGAGTCACAAGCTTATCCTAATAATTCGTTTATATAAATGCAGAATTTCTGCAGAATGGCCATAATTACCTGCAGAAACCAATTAGGAATAAATTGATGATTTGGCAGCTCTTTGCTGACGCAGATGACAGGCAGCGATTCTATCGCAAAGGTTTGTTCACCTTTCTTACGATTCCAAAAACCTGATGGAAATTTTTTCTCATTAGCTAATCCAAGCAGCTCAATTACTTTTCTCCATAATTAGGTAGTCATACGAATGAGATTTTGCACTTGAAAGGCTTCATTGTCTTCAGTCGTCATCAGTATCTTCAGTAACAAAGTCTTCATTATGAAGATGAAACTGAGCGTTTGTATTCTTTGGGTCTTAACAGCTTCATGCCGTAAGTAAACTTCATTCGAGCTCTAAACTTAGTATAATAATTAGTATTTTAGACAATTTTATGATTGATGTAGAATTGGGAGAAATCATTGTGCAAATTTCGTCACATAGCAGCAGACACTAGACCTTTCGTTAGTTCAAATTTAAATTTTTGGATATTGCAGTTGGGATTTTGCCTCCGCTCTTTGAACTAAGCAGCATCGAAGTAGGAGGTAATACGGATCAAGGAGAAGAAGTGGAACGGATTACCGGTGGAACGAATGCGAGTCCCGGTGAATTCCCATGGCAAATCTCCATGCAGAAGGTCGCCAAGGGTCCCTTCAAGCGTGCAATGCACTTTTGTGGAGGCAGTGTTCTCAACGAAACGCACATTGTGACAGCTGCTCATTGTGTTAAGGACCAGCACCCAGAAAAGGTGGAGGTCGTGGCTGGGGCACATCGGATCAAAGATATGAACGAGGCTTCTCAGCAGAGAGTCAAGGTTAAGCAGTTCATTGCAAATCCGAAATATGATGGGTACGCAGAATCATTACAAGTCAGCGAACACGCAAATGCTAGCTTAATCTCTTCGATCATTTAGACTATTTTATTGGTCCGTGATTACTTCTTTGTTCGATTTATTTTACAGCGACACAATAAGTTCCGATTCTGCCCTCATTGTACTGGACTCGCCACTTGTGCTGAATGACCGCGTGAAGCCCATTCGCTTGGCTCCTCATAACCATCAACCCAACGGAACTTGTGTTAACACAGGTTGGGGTAACTCCAACTACTTTGGAACCTTTCCGCCGATGGTCCCGGAGCAACTTCAAAAAGTTGAGCTCATGATTATCGAACGAGATCAGTGTCAAAAGCGTATGGGCCCCATCAAGAAAGTGGATGAAACGATGATTTGCGCTGGAAACGGACCGCGAAAGGGAGCTTGCCAGGTTAGAATTTGTTTATAGCTTCAGGATTCATGGATATCAGATCGGAATATTTGCGCCTTAATAGGGTGACTCTGGAGGACCGCTAGTGTGCTATGACCTGCCAAATGGGGAGCCGTACTTGGCAGGGATCGTGTCCTGGGGACTGCCTTGGTGTGGTCTGCTCTACACAGTTTACGGAAATGTTGCTGCTTTGCGACCATTTCTAGACGGAACTACCGCAGAGGTGACAGTCCCCGCCCCAGAAATGAATTCAACAAGTACCAATACAACATATTTCTAATGAATCGGCAAGGTGTCCTCCCAAACAGTCAAAATATTATTCTGAAATAAAATATACGAGCAATTTTGAACTCATTGCATTATTGAACGATCATCCCATTCCTAAATCACAACAATTGAAAAAAATGGTCATCCCACAGAAAAACATTAAAACGGTAGCAGTGCGAAGAAGCGAATTTGTATTTTTTATCTTTTTAATTCATTTAAACAGAGTAAATAATATCGGAGTTTTACCGGCTATATTTTAGATTTAAATAGAAATGAACGCCTTTACAACGACAAAGCTCACCATTTCATTGCATATAATTATGCAGTTCTCGTACATCCTGATTTGGATGTCAGTACCGCTGGACAAGTGACCGGCTTAAAAGTCATCGTTGGATTATTTGCATTCTTGAACCATCCGAATCGCCATTTGCATCTGTGTAGTTGTAAATCAACGTATTACAAGCCAAACCCTTCTTAAGTTAAATAGCAATCAATAACTATCGAATAATTTGGAGATAGCCTTACCCCGCACGAATTTTGTCAGGCAACTGATTACACTCTGACTCGGAGTGAACACCCCCGTATCGATCACCCCAACCTTGATCGGGGGCTCCCCACTGGGGCTTGCAGCCGTTGAAGATCCCAACTCCACCTCCAGGAATTTGCAAGTCGAAATGATTTTCCTGAGGATATTTCATAAATTATTTATTCAATTAGAGACTATTAATGTAATAGACTTCTATCATGAGAATTATGCCGAATAGGAGTCATTTTCAATTCACCCCAAGATCTCCGCCCGTATTCGTGACTTGCACGATCATCTTTTGACCCGACACCGAACCCGATGTAAATGTTAACTCAAAGCATGCGCAGCACCAGCCATACTCCGTCTGTCCAGTAAGATGTGCTGCGGCAAAGCCATACGCCACATTGTTGTCGCCAACAAACGGTTGGTTGTCGTTGCAAGTAAAGGCAGCTAAAGTATTAAAAAGCTTATGAAAAAATCAAATGCTGACATGAACAAGTACATGTAGTTTATTTAAACCTGGAAACTTACGTCCGTTTGAACAGCCGCTAGCTTCATTCGATCCGACAGGCGAAATGCCATCTCTCTGGCATGTTTTCACGGGGGATATGACAGGAGCTTTGTTATTCCAGGAACAAGATGGCTGTTTGAAACGTTGAAATTGAATTTTCAACTAACTGGAATTTCAAATCGTGCTCTAAATATATTATTGTTGGTGATAATTACCTTGCAACAGTCCCAGTATCTGGTCGTTTTCCCAGTTTGCGAACCTAAACACAAATTCAAATGAATCGTTGTTTTTTGGCGTATTTTATCAGAACGTAACACGTAACGTGTATATTGTTTGTCACCCATCAGAGTAAAAATTATAAGCTACCTGGTGAAGAAGGTGTTCCAGCGCAGCAGGTGTAGTAGTAACCGCCATTACAGGGTCGACGACTAGATTCTACGCGACCGTATTGAGCACATCCTTTGACTTGCCACGAATCGAGCTGACAGCTCGATGTTTCCCAGCAATCTGCATGAACAGATTCAAAAGTTTCGAATCCTATAAGAGATTCCCGATCCCCAGCAGTATTAAACTAGATAAATAATTATTTTACCCGGGGCTGGAGCCGAACCTCCACTGCTGCTGGTACAACAAGTATAGTAATTTCCACCATTGCAAGGTCGGCGACTTGATTCTACTCGCCCATACTGGGCACAACCTTTAACCTGCCAGGAATCGAGCTGACAGCTCGATGTTTCCCAACAGTCGGCTGCAGCAGTCGATATTATAGCCATTAGGCAGAGCCATTTTACTATTTCCAACTCAAGATCAGTCATAATTCCTAAATTTAATACACCACGTATTGAGTCGTGAAACTTTTTAATATAACACTTAAATGCTTATGCCTTTATTAGGTGCTCCGCAAGTTTAAATTACAAATAAAACAAACTGGGTGAATTTTAATCAATTTTATACCAGTCCTGTGTGTGTTCCTATTTTTTGTTTACTACGGAATTTTCCTTATTTTGTGGTTAGCTCTGCGTCTGCTTTTGATGTGACACATCCTAATAAATAAGCATTTTCTTTTTAGAGTTTTCAGAATGAAGTACTGAGCTAATCTGCTAGGCGCATCTTTTCCCTAATGATACCCATTAATATTATGGCATAATATGTATTTTGTTTGAACCAGATATCTACCTAATAATTTGTGTGTTTTGAGAGCTAGCTGAACCTAAAGACGTCAATGACAGGCAAGCTGAAATAATAATAATAATAATAATGCGTAGGCATCTCCAGTTTTCAGAATCCTGGTACTAAATCATAGTATCTTAGTTGAATGCAGATGAATCGTTTGACGTCAGTTGAGCACTGTCAATTTCCGAGTCGCAATCAGCTTAAATTTAAATTAGAAACTAAGTTGAATCCTGCTTTGCAAGTTTCTTGATTTCACCATCTTCAACTTATCTTATTTCACTGACGTTAGCTTAGAAATTTGCTGGTATTTAATTCATTGTTTATCTTACTGAAGCTCTTTGAAGTGACCCCTCTCAATCGACGCTGCTCAGTTGTCCAAGAATCCAAACGAATGATGGTTATCATAAAGAACTGATCTTAAACGCGGCCTTACTTTAACTGCCATTAAAGTAATCTTTAAACATTTCTTACATTCCCTTTAGCAATTTGGAGTACTGATTTGCATTATAATTTCAAGTTACGAATTAAAGACTACTTGGTATGGCTTAAATGATGAAAATGTACTAACAAGAATGGAGTACATACCTTTTCTTGGAAATATTAAATCAGTGGAGTGTACACGGAAAGAATTTTTTTTCGGTTTACAATTACTACAAGGCGGCAGGCTCAATTCCGAAAATACCCCATTAGTCTTGAAGTGCACGGCTAATGGATAAAGATGTGTTAGAAAATGCAAATTGCTGAAATTGCCTTGACTTCGATAGACGATGCACACGCATATGTAACTCTTCCAGGAAGAAACTACTTTAATTGAAACGTATAGGTACGAAGAATATGCATTTCCAATTCAATGTGTTTGACTTTATTTGCATTCACTGTTTACCGTTTTAATAATGCTGACATCATAAATGACTTAAAGCTAATTTTACCAAAATTCAGTGCATTGAGTTTAAAATATTTAGTACAATTGACAATAAGCCTAAAAAGGCCTTTATCTGCTAGGCTTTAGGCCTTTTGAGTAAGCGCAAGTCTACCTCCACTAGGAATATTTAAAGGAACAATAATGGGATCAACAGCAAAGAATTGCTCGTCAAAGTACTCATTAGCGCCTTTCAGAGCGTCTTCTGGACTATTCTTGTACATCATGAACAGACCTTGACAAGCTGCCATTGAAACTGGTTTAACGAGATCACGAATTACGCTCACGAATTTCTCAGCCAACTCTTGATCACTGTCCTTGTAAAACCGAGTGAACATTCTCTTCAACTGGTCATCCGTAGGATAGTCTACAAGCAGCTTCAAATCAACTCGTCCAGGTCGCGCCAGAGCTGGGTCAAGCCTATCCAAATAATTCGTTGTGAGAATAATAATTCGGCCTTCCGTCGAGGCAACTCCATCCAGGGTGTTCAGCAGCCCACTGAATGTAACACTGTTTGTACCGCCATATGCGGGGTTGCTTTTCAAACACAACTCATCAGTTTCGTTCTCCATAACTGGTTTCTTCTGCGTTTCTCGAGTCACGAATGCTGCATCAATATCTTCCATCACAACGATGCACTTGTCAGGCGTTCGATTCATCAGGGCGTTTAA
>VNWX01003273.1:0-10538 GCA_009869905.1 Ceratophysella communis | reverse complement strand
CCAAAGCTTAATGGTGCGTCGCAGGAAATTGTCTTTTCTTATTCAAAATGAACTGATCACCCATCTGTATTCAGATTAATTTTAATCTCTCTTGTTCTTCCAATACAAAATTTAGCAATTTTATCTCTTTACTTCTCGGACACCCTTTATTGTGAAATTTCAATGGAAATCAAAGTATTTTGACAAGCACCACCGCCTTCTTAAATTTCACATTTATTTGAAAAATCCGGTCTGGAATTCAACCTGAAGTCAGTGGATCGCAAGTTTTGGCCTAAAACGAAAGTTTCCAAAAATTTGCCGACAGACAGACGGGCAAACCGCAGCTTTCCCCACATAAAACCACATCTAGCCTAACCCAAGCTAAATAAAAATGTTCCTACAACTTCTGCTGTTGTATCTTTGTATCCCTTTTGAGCAGAAGGTTTTTCTAATGTCTCGAAATCAAGAGTCTTTGATCTAAATTGCTATTTCTCAGTCCTTTTAGCCTGAACAACTACGAAGGAATAACAAGAGCCAGGAGCAAGTGAACGAGGAAGAAAAAAAAAGAACAGAAAAGAAAAAAGTTCCCATGGGAAATCCTTATTGTTTTCACTTCCAGCCTTTTGTCCTTACTACTCTTCTGAGCTGAACTGCAAGTCTTCCCTGTGTTTTGGCCTCTTTTTTTCGTTTTAACCACCACCAGCTGCTTTTGTTGCAGCTAGAGAAAGTTTAAAAACTTTCCCATAATATTGATTGTGTAATTTCTTTCTCTTAAAGGGACCGTGGGCTGACTTGACAGCAAAGGAACAAAAGCTAGCTCTGCTCTGCTTCAAAAACTATTAAATTTCTAGGTGCAATTTTCCCAACTTTCTTCTCACCACTTTCATTAATTTTTGATTGAAAGTNTCACCACTTTCATTAATTTTTGATTGAAAGTTTTCTTGAGATAATTGAATTGTGCAACTGCACAAATAATAGTTTCCAGCTGTTCATTGACAGGTCGAGTTGAAAGGTCAGATTCAAGGTTTAGGATGTTCGAAAGACGTCAATCGCTTGTTCTGTTCCAAGGTCAAAGGGCATTTGGTTCACGTTATGACTGTCTTGTTCCGTTATCTGAGTTTTATCCTTGTCCAAGCAGAATTGTTTTCAAGTTTAAGACTTTTTATTGTTGTACGACTGTCCACAGGGTACAGATTTCTTGTTGAGATAAAACTCTTGCTGTATCAAGATTCGCGATACTCAAAGTCCAAGTTCGGACTGCTCGTTAACCCGAGTTTTATGCTCAATTTCCTTCATAATGCCGGTCTAAATTACTTTTACTGACAGAAGGGATACTGTATGACATTGCTGTTTTGGCTTTCTCTAGAAAAAGAGTTACTTAAATATAAAGTAAGGACGCCATCATTTTTTTCGAAATTTCGTTGTGATTATGACCTTCTAACGACTCTGCTTAACGGAAACTGTATCGCTGGATTCGGCAGTATTTTGCAAGTATGGCGGACAATGCCACTCAAAACAAAAGTCTCCAAGGAAGTCAACACAAAGCGACATCAAATGTCATCAGTAAAGATTTGATAAATTGATAGGAATTCGGGTATTTGCTTGTTGAAGAGTAATGAGCTAAATAATGACAGCCCATAGACCACACAATACCACAACATGTCGACCGAAAAAGCCATTAAGGATCTTATGCCATCACAGTCTATTGCGCCACTCACTCGACCAGGCAACAAGACAACAAAAACCAAAGCTTTGATTCGCATATATATAGGGTAATGGTCAAAAGGGAATCCAGAGAGCATTAGCAACGCCCTAGACGTAGCGACCACCTCCGAAAAGCACTACAATTTTTCTTAGATCGGCTTAGAAAAACACTACGCTGCGTTAAAAAACGTCAAAGAATTCCGACTAAATTCTCGGATTGTAATGCCCGTTTCAGGATTCCCGATTAAGAGCTTGTCATATACTAAGTCCTTTCCTGGACAATGAGCAGAGACCGACTTGGCAACAGCAATGGTCTCGAGCTCATCCATCGAGAGCGTCATTTAGGCTCTGGGCGTGTCCTGTCGTTTAGTCCACATCCTAATGAAATGGTATTACCAAGCGGGGAAACAATATAATAATAGTCTCTAAAGGTCCACACTGTAATTTAATGTAATGGCGGGGTAGTAGTCGTACTCGCAGTTAACCCCGTACGACAGAAAGTCCTTCTGTAAACTCCAAACGAGCGGCAAGCTGGGTGCACTGTGAAATGATTATAGAACCCCAATTTCCCATAGCCATTGTTAATTTCGAACAAGCTCATCTTCTGGACAGCCTAGAGTCAACAGTAGTGGAGTGAAAGGAGAGATTAATGGGCTTTGATATGCGGGGTCATGGGTTGGATCCATATGCGTCCATCTTGCTCAGAGAATATAATAGCAAAGTAGCAAGTGAAATGCATGGTATTTCGAGTCGCTCTACTTTCTGGTTCTCTTATCTCGGCGATATAGCCTATCGCATTTATGTATTTTCAAAACTAGGTCAGGCCGGAATTGAGATTGAAGCCGGAACGTCATTGTTCCGATTTGAAATGTGCTGCAGCTTCCATAATTTTGCATAGCGCAGGACATTTTATATTCCTAGATGCATTTCAGCAGACTTTGGACGCTAAATCGGCCAAGCTAAGCCTAAATCTGATGCTCGACTTGAGACCCGAAAAAACCTATAAATATTCCTAATCCAAATCTCTGTGACAAAACTTTTGTTTACTTAACGCCATGATTTATTGAATACAATCCAAACAATAACAAAGCCCAGTATAAACACTTAAGAACCTTGTTATTTACTTCTCAAGCCTTCAATTCAAATTGATCGCTCAATCACTCATGCTTTGTATATTCATATATCTTGATTAAGGACCTTCAGCGTAAGCAGAACTCCGTGCTCAGAGAGTGCTACAATACATATATCAAGCAAAAAAACTGTTGTATTGGAAATTGGACTAGATCTTGACAGCGACAGAGTCAAGCTTATACGACGAGACGCCATGTATGTAGTTTGTAGCGAAAAAAGGCAATTCTGATTTATAGTACCGTATAGACCTCTGCCTAATGTAACACTAGACTCAAGCCTATGAGGGCTCAGACACCCCGCACACAAAGTTCCACAAAAGATGAGATTCTAACAATCTTTCAGAGAGAGAGGGAAAAACGAGGAAAACGGGAAAGAAATCACCTAAATCCTCTTTTCCTTCCTTCCCTTCTTCTTGGCATCTCCATGAATGTTCGGCATTGTAATCATGAAAAATGAAAACCACTTCAACTCGGTCTTCCCCCAACACCGCACTACTACTGACGGAGAAAAGAACATGGATCACAAGCACGAAATGAAACGAACGAATCTCAAACCTGCTCCGTTTCAAGCACGGCATATTCCCATAAATAACAAAAAGACCTCGACCTGTCAGAAAAGCTGAGAGAACCACTGACCTATTTCTTTTTCCAGAAATATCTTCTTTTCTTATGTATCGCGGCGAGCTGGGGTATATGATCTTTTTGTGCCTGAAAAATGTAAATAGTACAATTTAACTACTCTGCCATGCATGACGATGCCGACTGCTGAGCTGGGCGGATTTTTGGGGATAGAAGGATCTGGAATTAGAACATATTTGTATGCCCAGTGAAAGTCAAGGAGCACTGCATTTTAAATGGCTCGGAGGTCAAATGCTAAACAAACCGAGGTTGAATTGACCGCTGACGCTAACACACATTTGCTGCAGTGAAAGCAAGACATTTTCAAACTGTGACAGAACGATCTGAAAGTTCGTTTACCCAAGAATAAGCTTCACTTAGGAAAGCGGCGAGAGAGCGAATGGGACTATTAGATATCGCTTAGCGAGTCGGCTTAGTCGAATGCTGCTGCCAGAAAAAATATTAGAAATATAATGCATTCGCCGGGGAAAGTACTTAGGAGCCAGCTAGGATTAGTTGTTAGTTGCAGCATCCTGTGCTGTGCTGGCTTCACTTACACTAAATCCATGATACCCGATACCCCGAGATTCGGATATTAGACAGGTGGGAACCAACATTCAGTGCAAAGGCATTAGATCAGACTTTCTCTCAAGCTTTCACCTTCGCTGTAATCCCATTTCCCGCTGCATTTGTACATTCGCGGTCATTTTAGCTTCAGATTTTTACTCGCAGTGGCGGAGCCTAGGCATAACACTACACCACTAACCAAGCGTTCAAAAACAGCTATACCATTAGCAAAATACTTTCTTTATTTTTAATACGTGCTGGTCGAAAAAACAGCTGTTAAAATGTCGAGAACATATAAGAGTTCAAATCCGACTTAAGAATCCTTCAATTCCTGCCGATCTTGGTGAAAACTCATTTCTCTTTCCGCTCACCACCACGACCATCATGCAATGGTTGAGCTAACTGGTAACCTCAATTCGAGGTCTGGATCCAAAATAGGGACGACTTGTGCTTGTGAGAGGGCTTCTTCCTCCTATCTTCCTCGAATGATAGAATGAGTCTATTTCCATTTCTCGTTCTATTCCGAAGAAAGACCTACATTTCAACATTTTATTCCCAAAGACAAAATGCGTGAGAAAACTAGAAACTGGGATTATCTTGCTGACTGTATGGATATAGACGGGCTATCTCTGTGCTCCAGCAGCAAGCATAAACATACGGAGCTATATACAGGATTCTCCACGACCATGTCATACTCTATCGTCATGAAATGCAATGCATGGGAAAAGCGAGAAAGACATGCAATTTTATTTCCCCACACACGGAATCTTTTTTGCTTCCCATTACGTTTTATTTCGTCGACTCGACGCCCGCCCGCCTGGGTTGATTTTCGTCGATGCAGTGGCGGCGCCAGGCCCCGTTAACGCTCCGGCAGGTCTGCAAGGGAGTCCGTGGATTGCAGGCTCATTTTAAGTAATTCAATGGCCCTATCGTCCGTTTTTCAATGAATTTTAGGTTTATGGACGATAATTGCGATAGAACGAATTTTTGTACTGTAAATCGATTGCAAAAACTGTTCTGGCCACGCCACTGGCCTGAAACCACCACCGCAGCACTTGCCTAATAATATTCTCGTATGTATTTTATTTTGTAGAGTAGTCGAAACGTGGAATCCTTCTAGAAGTAATACATGAGGATTGGCGGGGAGTATGACAAGGCGAAAGTCCCCTTCATAATCATTTTTATTCTAACCACATCTCATGACTTCATCAACTCGAGAGTGACTTCGCTTCCTCTCTCTCTCATCTTCCTCTCCACTTTCTCTCTCAACTATACACTCACATGGACACACTCCACACGTCAAGTTCAGTTTTCAGTTCAATTCCAAAAACCCAAGTTCTTTCTAGGCGTCAAGTCAACGAGGGGTTGCCTTGACTGCTCGTGATGTTTAGCTGGAAATTCTGACTAGAGCTAGACAGCTAGAGCTGTTTCAGAGCATACATCAAATGAGATGGGCTGACTTTCACTTGGCTTAGAAGCGACTCCAGTCACTCTGCATTTTATATAGGCTCATTCTCGGATTCTGGGTTCTAGGCTTTTCTTTTGAATTTTCTGCACAGGGTTGTATCTGTATTTCATTCGCTTGGATTTTTGTATGCAATAGGCTTCGGAGCTGCATTATTTAAATATATTCGTGCTACTGATTTTAAAGCGAAGTTCGTGCGGGCTAATATTTCCAGCCTCAATTTGAATTTAAATTCCCTCGAATCAGCTAGTGAAAATTAAGCCTAAATTTCGCAACCTTTGCTGCTCGCGTGTGATTTTCTAATTCGTTTCTAAGCCCCACTCAAGACGAAATGCTGAACGGTAAACCCATGGCAAACCGGGCTACAATAACACTGCAGTAGATTTTCTTTGAGAAGCTGATTAACACTTCAGGCCAATCAAGACATGAGACGGGAGACGCCTGATTGAAGTCTTTATTTCAGAGTGAAAGTTAGAAGCAGTCAATGAACTCGAGCTCAAAGTAAATAGCTCAACGATGCAAAACTTTTACGGTGTTTTTTGGCTTCAGGATTCATTAGTTTCACTTGGCGATGGATGATCAATTAATAACATGCTTGCGATTCAGATTCCGATTCAATCCGCGCGCCAGTAGTCAGAACGAAACTAATTTTGGAGTCAATCTCGTATTCGAAATGCTCTTGCTTTTAATGTAAAAAATCTAGGCCATGTCCTGATTCATTTAAGTAATCTAACGTGTGGAAAATCACGAAATGACAAGAAACGACGATGCATTCAAGTTTAAATTAGATATTGCCTTGAAATCAAGGTTTACTTGGTATATTGCCTTGAAATCGAATCAATTGAAATTTACGAAAATATGTTCTAAGCTATCATCACTTGGATGGAATCCTGGCTCGCCCAAGGACATAGCAGCCGACAGCCCCATATGGGCCAGAATTGAAATCGAAAAATGCCTTGAAAAATACTGTCGTCCTTCCGCAATGCGAATTTTTCTCAAGCTGGCACGACTAAGATGTAGGAATTACGTAGGAAGCCTCCAGCACTTCAATAGAAGAAATCTCGAAGGAGACCGCACGCTTCATTTTTCAATATTTCAGCAGCTATTTCCTCAAATCAAAATATCGTCTTTGATATTTGAAATTTGAATTGAGCATCAAACCGTTTGTGTAGGTATTGAATTTGTGAATATGGGTCGTATTTCATAGGGTGGCTTCGCACGTCAACTGCCACCCGTTTTAGATTCAAATATCAGAGTTTAACGGCATTTAATATTAACTTCGAAATATTGACTTTTCACCAAGTGAAAGCGGATAAGGGCTAGACGTATTCAGAATTTAAAATAAAATGCTATGCCGGGAGTCAATAGCTATAAATTCAGATTCTTTAGTACACACGACCGAGCATTTTCTTATTTCCTGTACGCATAAATATGCATAGTATTAAATTCTGAGGACGCAAACCCAAGCACCAAAAGAGCTTTGAATTTTCAGACTTTCCGACGGGACTGAAATGAGTTTTCATTTTCCGAAGGCTCAATTTCCTTCGCCTGGAAGATGAGAAGATTAGGGGCATGGGAATCAAATCTACTCGTTTTCTTCTTCTTACGACAGATTTAAAATTGAAAATCTATTTATTCGATCCAGGCCAAAACTATGATTACGCTTCTTGGTTGGGTTTGTGAAGTGGTTCTGAAAATTTGGGCTACGTTAGGGTACAGCTTTACATCTATTTCATATACTTTTTGCCCATTGAGCGGGCCATTTAACCATCGTAAAATATTGCCAAATATTCCATAAGCACCGCAACATATTTACTAATATTTATATGTTATTTAGATTTACGAATTTTTAGAATATGGCTACACACTACGCAGATTGGCAAACTTTGTGTAATGCAATCAAATCCTTAATTCCATTTGAGAATTTGTATTTTAAATCAAGAACTCCAAAACTTTCATTTCCTTTTAATAAAATCCATGCTCACACTTCGCGTGTGGGTGTTTGCCAAACTTCAGGAGGAATGAATTGGAATTCTAGTTTTCTCCTACTTTCACTCTATTTTGGCTCTAGGCAAACAAACATGATCAAGCGGATGCTAAGGCGAGGTTCGAAAAATGCGCTCTGGAATTTCGGTCGAAATTCAAAAGTATTACAGATTGGTGATACCAAAATTATAAAATTAGGGTATAGAACCGTTTAAATTTTGTATTCGTGCTGCTTGTCACGGTTTACAAACAAATTTAAATTTTTAAGGACATTTCGAAATTTTAAGAGCAATTTTTGGTTAAGCCGAACTGTTTCGCCCGAATCGTCCTGATACGCTTCCACACTACCCAATAGTGGGAATGAGAGAAAACAAGGAAAGGGAGGGTTCGCTTCGAATCCCTAAGTACGAGAAAGAACTGAATTTGACTCACAAATATGTTTTTCCACAAATCTTCTCTGTGTTGGCAAAATAAAAATTGTATATCTATTGTGTTAAGGCTAGTTCATATGTGCGTGCATGAGGTCGGAGTCTTGATTCAAGTGGGCTTCGCCCAGCTAAAATTCCCTATACATTATTTAGCTGCCCAATAATACCACAGCTTTATTTAAATTATTAGGCTAACGCCTTATATCATTCCATATTTCATAATATTTGTAAATATGCAAAGCATTATATACTGGAAATGCGTCTACACGGCGATAACATAATAAAATCTCTGCATGACTGAATTAAACATTTTTGGAAAGTCCTGCCAGACCAGGGCGTTGTACAATAACTTAACTAACTTAAAAGCTTAGGCGGGGTTCCAATTTTTTTTAACCTTATGCAAAATGAACTAAAACAGGATGTCACAGTCACAGGCGTCACACGAAAGAAAAACATTGTAGTAACTGTAATTGAAATTTACTGCATTTCAACATAATTTCCGGTCCTTGGTCCCAGCTACATGGTCTGCTAGGAATGGAATATGCAGCAGCGTAGCAGATGGGCGACAGCGACAGTTTCATTTGTGCAAATTATAATCTCGTACAGCATGCAAGTACAGAATTAATTCACACTGCAATACAAATAAAGCTGCCTCGCACCCAAACATTAATTTTGCCTGTATCTTGCTTGACACCTTGTTTATACATATATAATCATAATTACAAGTGCAATGACCTAAACAACAGAATATAATGGGAATGGCTGCAGGATTTTTTAGCGACAAATTTCTCATTTTTTCAGGTTCGGAATTCTAATTTTAGCCAGAAGAATTTTAGACTCGGAGACCTGGGATGCGCTGGCATTCAAAAGCGTCACGTCACACAAAAAATTTTAATTTGCGAACGTGTAAAACTCGATAAAAAATCAAATTCGAGCCGCAGATTTACGCACTACAAAAGATTAGACCCCGCAGCACTACTCCTGCCTCCCACCAGTATTTACATAACAAAACATTACCTAAGTAATTTATAACTGAAGTGCTGCAGGAGGGCCCTATCCCTGGACATAAACTAAAAGGAAGCACATAGGTAGGTAGTCGTACAAGTTTCAATTCAAGTGTTGTATTTCTATCTGCTGCCATACAAAACAGTACACGGTGAAAGTTGGAGAAAGCTTTGCAAACAAAGCGTAGCACATGCTGAGCAAGAGCACAGCAGGCCCAAGTTTCATATTCCTGCCTCCGTCGTGTTACTTATTATTGAAAAGGTTATTTATAGTCTCGCTCCTGGCTTGACGGTCGTCGCGTTTCCAGTCCGACACACATTTTAGACAATTGCAAATGCCTGGAGAAAGGACCGCCTCTGTTGTTTTCCTATGAAATTAGTGCTACATTGCATATTCATAAACCCTGGAAGAAGCATGGTGGTGCTGGTAAGGGTACCTACTGATGTAAATCTGAAACAATGAATACTGCCGAGCCTGTATAATAAATTGTAATTACTATGCATATTTTATTGCTACAGACGCTGATGTTTATGCTGTTCTGTACAGGCATGCAATATTATGTTTACTATTTAATCGGTTTTTCTGGGAGTGACCTTCTGTAGCGTAGAGAACAATAGAAACTTGGGATCTTGCTGGGATTACAGAGTAAGCACAAGGCCCATTGAAGCTGGGGACTATACAAAGCACTAGTTGTGCGCGGCCAATTTGGCTCCAGAATTTTCTCATCTACTCTAATGCAAACCCTACCGTCAATTGACATTTATTTTTCTATATTCATGATCCTTAAGAAACTGCGAAAAATTGTCCCCGTATGCAGCTTTTTCGTTGGGACGACGATATGTCAAAGCCCTGGTGACGGTGACCCAAGCGACCTGATACGCTCAAATATTGCTGCAGTAGGTAGTCGACTTGAAGTGTAATGGGATTTTGAGCCCTTTGTCAGAGCCCGGCCGTTTTCTCCAGTTCTGCCTTTGATTAATCCATCAGGAACACCTGGAACAATTTCTTTCTCATTTATGTATTTAGAATGGGGATCGACGGGAAACCCTAAATTGCTTTCTCCGACCCAGACCCAAATCCATCGACCAGTCAGTCTCTTGACAGGCTAGGCTTTACTGTTTCGAATTGATACAGGATACACTAGAAAGGCTTTAGGAAATGGTGATATCGCCGGCCTTATAGGACTTTGAATCGGCCAACATTTTGGATCATTTAATTTGCCCATTTTTGCACGGAATTCGTCAATTTTTGCATGGAATTTGTCCATTTTTGCATGGAATTTGCCCATTTTTGTACGAAATTTGTCCTTTTTGCAGGAAGTCTGCCCATCATACGTGGACAAGTCTGCTGAGAGCGCAATTTATGGCAATTGTGCAGCGCGACCCAAGCACACGCTGAACAGAGTTTTAAGCTGAGCCATGATGAACGATGACTTGCGAATGCCTGCACACGGCACATCATCAATATGAATTTCATTTAAATTCTGTATTCAACTCCAGCAGGAGACTTGCTTCCATTCCTTTGCTCAGGAAGGAACAATAGATTATTATGATTATGACAAAGTCATCAGCCATAATGGTCCAATCATGTTCCTGGCAAATCCAAGGTCTGTACGGCTGGGTGCAAAATTTCAATAGCTTCCCTTTGCTTTCTCCT
>VNWX01003272.1:0-10540 GCA_009869905.1 Ceratophysella communis | reverse complement strand
TCCACTTTAGAAACGTCAGAGGATTTTCATGTAGCAGCTTCTCCATTTTTGGTAAGAGGCATTTTAAATCGTGTGTCTAAAAAGCATTGAAATATTACAAATTACAATTTCAGAGCTACATAAATCGGTCCAAATTGTTTACTTCAACCCATCTTTCAGCAACTTTACTTTTGTATTTCAAGTTTTAACACTCACGCTTTTAATTGTCTTCAAAAGTGCATGTTCCTTTTTGCTGAAGAGAGCTTTCTTGTAAACTTCCTGGACTACTTTAGGATGCAGTTTGTGGATTGCAGCTTGACTGACTTTGGCTGTCGGTGGGTCATACATCAGGGCGCACCAACGCGCACGAATATTGTAGAGTTCATATTTACACGAAAAACGTACTCCCCGATAAACAGTTCTCAGGTTTTTGGTCTAAATTAACGAGATGAGATTAGATTTACCTTATTCAAGCTGATTTTTCTTACAAGCTTATTAGTTACAAGCTCTGGAAATTACCTGCAAGACATTAACTATGAGCCTCAGGTCATCCATTGGCCTCCAGTCTCCCATATGCTCAGGTGCATAGACATTTGAGGATTCTGAGTAGTATCTCTTCCGAGATTTGGAACCCTTCTTTTCCCAGCCAAATCTCTTCCTTCGGCTACACTTCCGTTTAACTTCATTCCCGTCTGAAACTCGCTCGGATCTTGCTTTCGTGCCCTTTCCAGTCAGGTCTGGATGAATTTCTGTAATGTAAGCAGGTTTACCTCTGGAAACTGGAGGCTTAGGAGGTTCAGAGTCCGTCGCTATAGGTACTGGGAAGCCGAAGGCAGCTGACTGTGAACTCGTTGCCGGAGGAGTCGGAGAAAATGTGGACACACTACGCTGTGGAGTTATTGTCACGGAGAGACTTTGAGGCGGATTGAGGGCAAGAGGGCTAATGACCGACGGCCGAAAATGAGGATGATGCTGCTGAACAAAAACAGTGGAATTGCCAGATGAAGAATTCCTACTTTGACTGCTGTGATGCGTTGAAGGAGCCGACAAGATGTTGCTCAGCTTCCCGTCCAACTTGGGCTTCTTACTCGACCTTGCACCTTGAATAAAGTCTATAAATAAAAACATTTTTGATTAATACACATCAATCCATATCCATGCAATGCTGTCAAATGGATTAGTTGGACTTACTTCCGTCTCTATCCCGTGAAGATGAAGACCTCTTCATGTAGGATTTTCTAGCTTGAGCATAAGCGTCATGGGTCAGAGCAGTGACATTTCCGTTCCCACTTACGCTGACCTTCGGCTTGGGTTTTGGAACGCTTGGAGAAGCAGAGGATGAGGCAATTACATAAGTCGATGATCCGGTGCTATTTGTCCTTGTCCTTCGTAACAACAGAGTGGACGCCGGTGGCGGTGTCAAAAATCCTTCGCTATCTTTTGTTCCAGGAATAACGGGGGTTGCTGGTGGATGAGACAAGCTTCTGGACACAGAAATTGGACTCATGAGAGCAGCCATAACAGTCGGACATGAAAATGCAATTGAGGGCCTTTCTTCTGGTTTCTCAATGGAAGGCGTGGCTGGAATCGTCTCAACAGCAGCAACTGATTCCTCAAGAACTGCAGTGTACTCAGGCTCTGTAAAGGCTGAGTTTTCCGGATTTATTTCAGGTCCTGTTTCCATGTCTTGGGCTGACGATAATTTATTGATGTCTTCTAAGTTCGCTGAATACCTCGGCCATCTTTTTTTTAGTATAGAATAAAGGGTTCGATCAAATCTTGATTAACTTGAGTCCTGGTCCTGGATAAATACTCTACCTGAAAAAATACATTACATTTATATAAAAAAAACTCAAGTTGCAAGTTGGGCAAAATTGGGGGAACTTGCAATGTTACGATGTGCCATTGTAATGCATGCATGACGTAAAATACATGCAAATGTGAAAATAATGTTCAATAACGAGTAAAGCTCATACCCTTTTAACTAACTGGCGGGTATTATACCCGGACTGTCGCGGCTGGACTTTAGCATTGTCTCCCGCCCGGCCTGCCTGCCGTTCCCCGTGACGAGTTAAGGTACAAGAATGAAATGAAGTTGTCAATCATCAGTTACTGCAGACTTCTGCTAATTGAAAACACAAAACACCAACCCCTTCGCCGATTGTTTGTATTTCACCGAGCTTATGCAATCTTCCAGTAATTGGCACCATGCACGCACCTCACCACCAACAACATAACACTCGCAGCCATCAACGCAACGGTAATGCCCGGATCCGATCACGTAATTTCGAATTGTGTGACTGGCTTTGTCCTGGCGCACCCTTTCCTCGCCGAATCTCACATACCGGAAAATTATTAATTGAACTTAACCGTAACTGCACGTTAAAAATACGGTATGACACGTTCGCTCAAGTAAAGAAACCTTGGAGTCGAAGGCCTTGTCTTTGGTTCTCCTCAAATATTCTCCACATCACGTTTAATGTACAGGTTAGTTATCGTGCTAAACAGTGTCTTAGAATATGGTATGTTAATATACAGAGTTGGTGGGGTCGTCAGTCGTGACGAAGAAGCACCCTGATGTAAATCCCACGACAGTAGCGGGACAACAGTGGGTCCACCAAACTGCAGTGGACTGCTACGACGGTGTGCAAACAGTAAGGGAAGAGTGGGCGGTGTGATTCGTGAAAGATCCCAACTCTTTCTCTGTTTGGTTGGCAGCAGCGCAAAGGTTCGACTTGTCTGAAAGGAATTCGATGAAAAAATAAGAGCAGAGCAGATCAATAAAAATTAAAAAATTCTGCTCTCTTTCTTACATCATTTTTGGACTTGGCTCGGGTCATCCGGGTCAACTGATCCCTGCTGCCAGGTTCTCCGCTATAATAGAGCTGCAAGGTAAGTGGATCTTCCTTCAAACCCCATCTTAGGTGTTGTTAGTTTTGGAGAAGTTGGAAGTGCAGAAATATAATTAGAGAAAGTTGTGTACTTAATCATATTTTGTAGTGCATATTGCATATAAACTGAGCACTTGGAGTTGGTGGTTGGAGTATTGCTCTTTCTTGGGGCTTTAGTTTATTGTACTCACCTCATTCAAGTAATAGGTTTAGGGACTATTGTATCCAATTTTCGTATTACAAATTGTAATACTAAAATTCACTAGCATTGTAATTTACAATGCTAGTGATAGTCGACAAGTAAGTGTGTGGACTGGAAGTGGGTACAATAAAATTACGACTTTAGAAACTCAATAGGTGGATACAATAAAGCCACAAAACCCATATATACAATGGTTGACGGCTGACGGTCACACTGTACATGCAGAATGCTTAAATCTCATTGCTCATCTTGAATTTTGTATTCAGTGAATTCGGCTACCTCAATTTATTATTAACTATTTATTAATTTATATCGCTATCTATTGATCCTACCATAGCGCTTCTGATCCGGATACACGATGAGCGAAATGGCGACCCAGCAGCTTTGCCCTGATGGATTGGAAGAGGAATTGATTGTGCACTGCCCAATCTGCGGAAAAACGGATTTTGGGTCCCTTCAAAATCATCTTCAAGCCCATTCCAAACAGGCCTTGATTGACGCCCTCGTGAATAAGCGAGATCCTCTCGGGTGTCAAGCTGTCAAACCCGTATCCAGCAACGTAAATGCGGTGGACATTTTTGGAAATGAGGATGGGGATAGGAGTATGGGTCATGCTCATGGACATAGTGGGAGACGCAGTGCCTCGCCGCCAAAGAAGTCAACTTCTCGCGGAGCTTCCCACTCGAGGAGAAGGTCCACGGCAGCCGTTAGAGACAGTAGACATGGTTTTTCCGCGACTTCACAAGAACCTTCTACGTCGAGAGTGGCTATCGAATCCATTGCGGGGAACGACCACGGTGGAACGCTGGTCTACGAAGTTGAGATTGAAAATCTTGCAGTTCAGAACCTGGATCCAGAAACAACTGAGATCATGCCAGTTCCAATTTGCTCTTTCTCAGTGCCGCCTGTCAATACGCGCACAGACCCTAACCCTAACCTCATGCGGATGCACTTTCTGTGTCCTGTCACTGATGCTGATCAGGAAGCGTCCCGCGAATCCGAAATTCCTAAATCAAACCTATCTCATTCCAACTTCATCAAGTATATTATCGACGAGGTAATATGCCCTTCCTCGTTTTCCAGAATTATCAATATTTCGTTTTTGGTTCTTCTTTGAAGTCCAAATATTATTTTTATTTAAACTAGCAACTAACTAAGTACCATCTGTATTTCAATCTCATTTAGACTCGGTCTGGCAACCGACCGACCACGAAGCGAGAAGAGCCAACTAAGTGGATACTGCCCGGTGGAATGACGATTCCAGTTTACTCCTCATTCACAAATATCCCTTCATCCTCTAGGAATTCCCAGGAGTCTCTGAGAAGTTCCCGACCGACCCACGATGAAAGCTCCTCGTCGCTTTCTAATTTTAATGACAGACAACACTCTTCCATGCATCAAAGTGACGTTGATCTTATGACTGACGAGGAAATTCCTCCCAGAGGTGAAATATCAGAATATGAAGAGAGTAACACCTCGTCTCATCAATCAGATGAACTGGTACAATTTCTTTTTCTCATTTTTGTACTGTTAACTGGTACAAATACCGTCCATACGAATACAAAACCTGTGCTGTGTAAACGCATGTAAAAAAGGTATGGAAATATGTACTGAAGTTTTTTTTTCTTTTTGCAGAACAAACCAGGAGTTATATCAATCGGATCTTCTCTTGGAAGCTTGTTTAGTGATGTTCGCCGACTTTCTCCAGGAATCGAGTTGGACAGCAATGGCTCACCGTCTAGGAGAAAACCAAGCCCGGCATTAAAAGCGACAGTGCCGTCTGAACTGCCAACCAAGAGCACTAATATTGGATCCCACAAATGTCCTGATCCAGATTGTTCTCAGGTATGAGTTCAATTTTAAAATTCGTAGATCATTCAATCCTGATTGTCTTTAAATTTTTTCACCTCAAACTTAGAATTTTTACTGGAAATTCGACAGGTTGGAAGCATTTTCGAACTAGCACAGCATCAGGAGAAGGCTCATCATAAGATTTTGTACAATAAGGTTGTACGCAAAACCACACCGCCTGAAACGTCTAGTCAAAGCATGCTGATGTCTAAGGCAACTCCTCAGCGTGACACAAAACCACTAATCAGCGTTCCTCAAGATCGTGGCTATCAACATCCTGTCCCTAGCACGCCGAAGGATTACCGATGCGTCTATTGTGATTTTTTCACGAAGAAGAAGAAAGTAATAGATACACACATTGGAAATGACTCATCCGGACAAGCCGGCAGTGCCCACCGAGTTTGAATGCAGCACCTGTGGGAAGATGTTCCAGAAAAGAACAAATCTCATTAAACATTTATTGATTCACGGGTAAGTGGTTATGACGCAATTCTTTGAATTCCATGGCTTGATAAGATAGGTTGTATAGTAAAATTATCGTGTTTTTCTTTAGCGGCAAAAGGCATTAGGTGTAGCCTCTGCTCAAAGGCATTTACATCAAAATTCAAGCTTGGAGAACATGTCCGAGTTCATACCAAAGACTATCCTTTCCCGTGCTCCGAATGCGAACGAAGCTTTCGCACACCAAGCTTACGGAAGGCGCATATGGTATATATTCCTGCCAGTTTTTTTTCTTTTATGCTTGGTTAAATTAATAGTATGTTCATGTACGTTTATCTAATGTTCAGGTACGTTGTCATCCAAAGCCCGGCGATGTGAAACCAGTGGTAGCAAAGCTCGAACTGTACTGCACCATATGTCATCGAGTTCTTCATTCGAAACGAAGTCTGACTTCCCATTTAAAGCTTCATGCTGAAACATCAACCAAGAAGTGTCCGTTCTGTCCGGAGCTCTTTCCAAGGAACAGTGTGCTTGTTCGTCATATTCGAAGTAGTCATGATCCAATGTATGAGTCGAAAGAGTCACAAGTGAGTTGAATTTGAATATATCTATGATGAACGAAACAAGTGTGAAATCAACTGATACCTAACGTCTTACCTTGTTTTAGGACTGTCCCGTTTGTGCTAAGAAGCTTCACCCTAACTCCATGAGGTCTCACATGCGAATTCATAATAATGAAAGACCATTTCCTTGCACGGTCTGCTCTAAAACATTTCGCACCTACGCTAACCTGTTGTCTCATTCATGGAATCATACTAATGCGGACAAGCCGTATAAGTGTACATTATGCTCTAAGTCGTACTTATTCAACAAGAGTTTGGAGGTAAGCACAAGAAAGGAAAAACTAAAAGGGGTTAAGTACCCATTTACTTCTATTTTGGGCCGTAGATATCTAATGTAATTCATTCTCAATCATTTAGACTCACATGATTGTTCACAAGAAGCGAACATTTCATTTTGTCTGTAACGTGTGCGGTCGGAAATTTACGACTAAAGTGAACATGAAGAGGCACTTAGAAGAACATTATTCAGAGAAGAAACACAAATGTCGAATTTGTTTCAAAACATTTCATCGTAAGTACTACTTGACGGAGCATGAGAGAATACACAATGGAACTAAGCCTTTCACTTGTTCCATCTGTGGAAAGGCTTCTTCAACCAAATCAAATCATCGAGCCCGTAAGTAATTTTTTCTTATTTCTGCTTAACTCAACCGTTTTGAAATTAATCCCAAATCATGTTTTATGACAGATGTCAAAATCCATGACGCTCGAGAATCTGGAAGTCTAGAAAATTGAAGTCAGTACGGACTTAGGAAGAATAGTATGTTTACCTATTTCTCCAGAAGAGTTGCGCAAAAATATATACTTTCACCTACCTTGAAGCTCATAGAACTACGCTCCGTTTGGTCGCGGCATGAAACTCTTGAGCTGAGAGCTGATTGCGGCATGCCCGTTATTGTGCATCTGTCAGTGGAGCCAACAGAATTCGTAAACTCAGGTGGAGAAAGGTTTACACGATAAAACGCTTAGCTTTAATATAATTTTAACTTAGTCTACAAATATTAAATTGGTGTCATTAGTAATACAACAGGGGTAGCTTAGAAGTATGATTTTTGCTGGCTACCTAATTATTTAGCTAGTTTTAAGGTTGGATATTATCAGTGTACTGCCCAAGCCCGCGATGTGTTAGTTCGATATTTCATTTACTTAGCTAGAAGACGTTACGTGTATTCATACGCGCGGTTCGGTAGTAGCCTTGTTGTTCGTGTTCAGTTTCTATGAGTCGGACCTTGATTTTATTGTTATTTTTAGCTCGTTAGAAACTAGCAGGTAATGGTTACGGATGGTTTGTGTGCGGGTTGGTGTCTAAGCGTAAAGCTTAACCCCCAAATTGGTATTATTTATAAGACTCGTTTGGATTCAGCTGTTACATAAGTTTGGGAGTAGGTAACGCAACATTTTTAAACGTCAAGTCTCGCAGTTTAATAAAGTCACGGTTTTTCAGATTAGCAGCTACAATTCAAATTGAATTCAATTGCTCTACAACTTTCTCCTGTGGAATTTCCAGTTTTCTCTTACTTTAGCCATGCATCACCGACTACCGATGACGTTAGGATTAGGAGCTCCATCGCATCGACTTGGTATTGAGCATCCTTACTTGCTGACGCAATTGGAATTGTTTAACCTGCAGAAACCTGTGGAGGAAATTTTCTAAAAAAAAATTAATCGCCCTGACCAGGATCGCGGATCGCGTGTAATTTGTTGTTTGGCAACTAAACTATTTTTCTCACGGCACAACTCTCTCGTCTATTGATTACAGTAAATATTCGAATAGTCCACCACTGTCAAACAATGTTGGATTCAGTTGCAACGGATTAGCCACTATTCAATTACCATTACGAACGCGGGCCCTTCCCGCCCGGATGTAGAATCATGATGGTGAAGAAATTAATTTTGTCTCATCCCTCATCCCAGGTCAGATCGTAATGATTCTATTTCCGAAAAATCGGCTAGCGGCAACAGAAGGTATCTGCCGAGCTAATTTGTTCGGCGCTCTGGTTTACTCTTCCAAGATTCTCGGCGTTGACACATGGAGCCTGGGCAAGGGATTTTCGGATGTTGGGAGCAAACAGTGATCTAAATAGATAAATAATCTTATTTACTCACACCTTACGAAATCGTGCAAAATGTTGCTATAAGCCTTGATATCCAACCAACCTGCAATTAACTTGGTATTATGAATACTGAATACCAGTTACCGGCTCGTGGGAAGACCTTCATAGTATCATGTAACGCAATTATTATATTTTCCTCGGTAACTCCAGACTCGAGCTCTGTCGTAATTGGAATATCAAGGAAGATTACGAGAGAATTTCCAGGAACATCCATTGAAATCGAATGGCAAAGTAGTAAAGGTTGTCTGAATTATTCTGTCTCATACATAGAAATATCTCGTGTTGACACATAATATCTAGTTGTTGAATTAAACAGTGTTTACTCAATGTTTTATGCGTTATTACAAGGCTATCGTAGTCATGCTCTACAAGGGCGCACGAAAGGATAGCACGCAAAGACTTATTATCCGGTGAAAGTAGCTGCTCGTCTCCAAAGTCAAGTACAACAGGGCCTACAAGTGAAATGTAAAATAGAAAGTAGGACCTAAGTATGTACTATTGACTTCTCGTGAAAGATGAAAAAGGCTTCAGTTTATTATCAGCCTACACAACAGGCATCTGCATATGTAGACGAAATTGACTCGTCATCGTGCAAATGAAATTTGCAGGACTAAAAGAGACGCAAATGCTACCGTGTCCCGTGTCAGTGGAAAATAATATCCGATATCCGGAAACTTATATGACATCGAAAGACCGGAGATGAGTCTTTGTTCAAAAACAGCCTAGCAGAGGCTTTGACGTGTTTCAATGGTATTAGGATGGATTATAGGGCTAACCCTCTTCTCACCCGTCACTCTGGCACTACAGCGTGATGCTGACTTTATTTGCTTAGGAAATTAGGATTTGTTTCAGCCTCGACTCCTTTTTTTCGTCCTTTCACCAGTTTTCACCTGGCCTCTGATCACGAAAGGGCGGACGTCAACGTCAAGCTCTTAATTTCTCTTATTGTGCAAAGTATCTCCGGTCGGAATTTACTGGGATCTTTGAACAATAGTCTTTCCTACTAATATTCCACGTGTAACAGATGGATCGTCGTTTGACTTGGTTGTTGAGAGCAATGTAAAAAAAATTGAATTTGCTAGAGTTCCTAGTGCTCTGAATATTCTATGTCGTTTGGGAATTGCGGATCGACTTTTTGAGAACGTAAACCTTTCACACGTAAGTAAATTGAATCTGACTTCAGCTTACATCTTAAAAGAAGTTGCATACATGCTACTATTGTTATCAAGAACGGCAGAAACGAACACTTGAAAACAGATGCTCTATTGTGTTTTGTGGATTGACGTCGATTTACTCTGCTCGAAAACACGAAAGAAAGAGTAGAAACTTTGAGTGTGCCGGAAATAAGCTTTCACTTTGGAGCTTGAATTGGATTAGATTTCATAGTTTTGAGCAGAATTCGGATTTTATTTGAATGCTTCCTTTTATTTAAATGTGGCATTGTCAGATTGTGAGGAGCAGAAGCGTGGCCATGAAGAAAATGCGAGTGGGGCCATTAGCCAACGCCAGGAAACTCATCTTCTGCTGCGGTTGTGGTGGGGAGCATGGGAAGATTCCCTGCTACGAGAGTGTCAAGTGCTTTAATTGTACCCATGCTAACTCGGACTCGACGGATGTCGAAGCACCGGGTGGTAGCGGTGGCGGTGGTGCCCGAGGCAAGAGCTGCAAACTCGCGGACTTGAGCCGAGTCACGGACAAAGTCTCAGATGCCGTGTGTCTCCTTAGAGAAAGCCCTTTTCGAATTCTTCGGGTAAGTAAACTTAAACTTCAAATTTAATTCAACCTTTCTTCCAAAGGCAATGACACATAATTCTGGCTTCCAGCAGTACAAATAAAGTTAATTTCAAGAAATTCGCATAACTTTTCTACGTCCCGAAGGAAATACTTTGTCAATGTACCTCATTAGTTGTTTCATTTCCGGCCCTTTCACCAGAGCATTATCAGACTTAAGGGCAAATCCGAGTTGACAGTTGATGGGAATTACTGTAAAGAATATTCCATTGGCTTCTGCGTCATATGTTACAATTTTCAACATATTCTACGCATTCATTTAAATTCCTGTTCATAGTCACTTTCGCTCTGTATGTACTTTGTGTCATGTTTGGCCTTGAGCGACTAACCTGAATATATATTATGTAGAATTTTGCTCTTGCCTCTTGCATTTTAAAGTTATCCCTGTCACTTGAAGGAGATCACGAATTTCATCAGAGCGTGAGAAAATGACAGTCCTGTGTAACGCCGTGCATATGCTTCAAAATACATGGTCGTATATTTAGAAAACAAACAACTTTCATCATAGAGCGGTGCCAATTCTAATTCTGTACGTAGGGCTTAGCATAGCCTATAGACGTAACGATAAATTCGAGTTTTTAAAGTGAATTTAATATGTGAATTTTTATAGATAGGGGTTTCTATGTAGATCCAAGATTTCTTGCTTCT
>VNWX01003271.1:0-10541 GCA_009869905.1 Ceratophysella communis | reverse complement strand
GGAGGCCGGCCTCCGGGCCTCCAGCCCTCCGGGCCTCCAGCAGATTTTGGGCCTCCGCCCTCCGGCCTCCGGAGGCCTGGAGGCCGGAGGCCCATTTGCCCAACTATGTCGTCAGCTCAATTTCCTGTCGAGCCAAGAAGATTAGCGAGAGAAAGAGTCAAGAAAAAGAAAAGTGGTTGACTCGTGGAACTCAGTCGTGCAGCTTTGGCGTGAGTAGTAGTGTGGTCAAGGTGTTGTTAGGGTGTGGAGGGAGTGTGGAGGTGACTCTGGCCGTGTGGCTGGTTGCCAACCCTGGCTTGGGAGTGTGTGTGTGGACGGCTGCTGGCTGGAGGCTGGAAGAGCTGTCGATGGAGAGGTCTAGACAGGCCTCCACTACTGCACTACAGACAGACTGGGTTGTTGGCTGAATGGAGGAGTAGGCACGTAGGCAGGCAGAGGAGTGCTGGGCCCATCCGATCCGCGGAAGGCAGGGACGAGCAGAGTGGAGCCTCTTCTGCATGGAAAATGGCTGAGGACGTAAGCGTGTAGGTCAGAGCAGCCAGAACAGCTCAGCAAGAGGCCCCTTGGCCACCAGTCACACACATACACACACGCACTACACACATAGGCAAGGGACTGACTGGAGCACTCAAACATGCGGAGCAGGAGGAAGCGACGAGTAGCCATTAGTCACTGAACAGGAAACCCAGGTACGTGAAAATTACAATCAATTTCTACTGCTCAGAACGCTTAATTATTAAGCATTAAAAAGATAATAGGATATTGACCTCGCCCTGGTGCGTTTCAAGTGCTCTGCGCCTCAATCCTAATTTACATTTGATAAGAAATGTAGATTTGGCCTCAACTGAGACTGGGGCCTATTCTCATTCTCAATGCACTGTCCTGTCCTGTCATCTTGTCTTTCATCTGCTATCTGTCAGCGCAGTAAGCTAAAATCCTAAATCGTCGTCTTTCGTCGTGTTCATGTTAATCTTCTTAAATTTGATATCCTCTATGATACAATTAAGACTTTGTATTTGCAGAGGAGAGTACTGTGCGTTTCTTATTTAGAGGTCGTCTGTTATTAGCGTACCTACTCGCATTTGAATTCAATTTCATCCATACACTTGATATCGGTTACTTTAATGCGAATTGCTTAAACTCTTTACTTTGCGAGTATTCTTAAGGTTTTTGACATGTGGGTAGCTGGCTCGTGGTTCGCGATCCAATTACAAATCATGCATTTGATTAGATCCGACCGAATTCTGAAGTGTTTCAGAGTTTGCAATAATTTGTAATTAAGATTAAAAAATTATCATTTCAACAATCAATTTGTACATCGATACAAACCATCCGATCCTTCGGAACCATATGCATGTAAACTTAATTAAGATGGATGGAAAAAGTTTTCTAGCGGAGAAAAAGTCTTTCGTTCTTTAGTAAATTCAAGGGTCACGTGTCGTTTTAGGCATATATGAAGAGCGGATGGCGATGGCGAATCGAGTTTGCAAAAGGCAGAACTTTAAGAGTCTAACGGGAATTAGATTTCCCTAATTGACATTCCCTAACAGAAAATTATGTATGAAGGGTCGAGCGAGAGCGCGACTAATTTATTGGCTTTAGGGTTCCTAGTTTTCCGCGTTCCGTTGTAGTGCCATCGGCCATCGTGACATGTAAACAGGCAGGATAACTTATGCTTACACACTACCTAATGCTTCTTATCGCTGAGTATTCTTTCCAAATTTAAACGGTTCCTTGATTCTGGGTTACTTGAGTACACAGCCACAGCGTTGACTTAGAGTGCAAAATTGAGCGTGTTAAATGCTCTTGCGATATTTACAAATAGTATAGCATAAGTGCGTAAGTGACTTAACTAGGTCCCTTATCAGAGCCTGTTATCCTTATCGGGTATCCTGTTCGCGTCCTCATCCTCATTTTACCTCGAAACCCCAGTGCTATGCTGGTGAGGTGACTCCAGTTCCAGCATACCGTTAGCTATGGAACTTGGTTTTGGCACTTTAATTCCGATCCGATAGTTGACCCCTATTTGTATGCGGCATTGACGATTTGCTACGTAATTTCTTCTATGTAGAACTGTACTCATTGCGATGATAACCGAGTCTGAATGAATTAAATGAACAGAATTTTGGTATGTGTTACTAAAGCTGAAGTGACAATGAGAATATTTCACAAACTAGAGCTTGAATTGCACGACTAAAGCAAAACAAAAATCTAATCGTCTATTACTGTACACTTGTAGTTGTTTTTTTAAAATTATAAACTCGTTTTCGTGTTTGACCAGTAATCAGGAAACCTGGGCGAGGTTAGGGCATGCTGCACCCCCTCTAAGGGATATCGAGTGCTCACTTTCATATGCATTCATTCTTCATTTGCTATTTCGCTGTTTCACAAACACTTAACGCCAAACTCAAACACACTTATCCGCTCATGTTCCTGTTGTTAATCTTTAATCGTGCAATAAATACATTTTTCTTCTTAGGGCGGCTTTCGTTCACACCTATTCCCGCATCTGTCTTTAACGACGCTGTTATTCGTTCCATTATTTTTCAGCTTCAACACCAATTTAGTACAACTGCTCATTGTGTTACTTGGCTATCACTTATTCACAGGATGCATAGCTAACAAACCATGTACTTAATTTAGCTAGGAATTTTAAAGGACCTGTTGGACTTGATTTTTCTAATGCTTTATCAATCCAACCGGTTGAATCAATCGTTGGTTTTTTGTTATACATTTACTCATAGCATGTATTAGAACGCCGTCTTTCGTTGTTCCGGGTTGGCTGATTGTAGTATTTAATTCGACTTTTTTTAAATTCCAATTGATTTCAGCTTTTAGCCAGGTGAGGAGTTAAAAAGGCCTTCCTGGACACCCCACTCTCGGCATCAGCTGCGGGATCGTTTTTGACCTTGGTTGACCGGCCTGGACCCGACCCCCATCACGCATGGTCCTCCTGCTTGCGCCCGAGGCGGGAAGCCTCGGCCTAAACCTCTGTCCTCCCTTCCCCGCTGCCACGACCACTGTTGAAATTGACCTCTCCATCTCAATCGTCTCTACTTTGTCGGTTGAGTCCACTGCTTCAACGGACAGTGGAAGCTCAGGTGTGTTTTCTTCCAAATCAACGGCCAGTGGGAGCAGGAGCAGTAGTTCCAGTTCCAGTAGCGGAAGCACTTGCAGCCTTTCCACAACCCCTATTGACACTGGCACCCACACGCCTATCAAGAAGTCGGAAAGGCTTCTTCCTAAGCCTTCCACAAGTCTTCCCATTAGCGACGGATTTTGTATGTGGAAGGGTTGTGCCCAGGAACCAGTACTGAATATTCTTGAACATATCCAGGTGAGGTTAACACATCATGATATTGTATTCGTACTACCTTTATACATACTAAATATTGAAAGTACGGCCAATGATCCAAAGCCTATACAGTTTTAAGGCGTTGACCGATGCAGGATGTTTATTTGGTATCGAAGCGTGACATCATCCTAATCCTCACAAAGAATTACAATCTTAATGTTGCTTAATTTTGTTTTCAGACGCTCCATGTTGCACCTCAAACTAAAGCAGAAGGCTATACTTGTCTGTGGGAGGGATGTAAGGTTTTCGATAAGAAATCCAGCTCTCTCAGTTGGATAGAACGGCATGTTCTTAGCCACGGTGGAAATAAACCCTTCAGATGCATATTCTCGGGTTGTGGACTCTCCTTTGGATCTCAAGTAAGACAACACTTATTCCCGCAATTTCTTCTTTGTTGAGAAACTGAATCAGAAGTATGAAAAATAAGCTGGATTGAATGAAACAGATAACCTCATGTTTGACTTTGCTTTGAACTCAGGGTGCCCTGGAGAGACACGTCAATAGTCATATCAGTACGAATGGAAGCACAGCCAGTAATGGACATTCATCTGTTGCCAGAAAGTTAGACTCTAGCCCAAGCAAGGGAGCTAGGCGCAAGAAGCTGCGTGGCCGAAAACAAAAACTAAATACGGGTAAGAAATATCATTCTCAAAGTCAGGCCTTTATATATGATTAGAACTATGCATTTATAAGCACAATAATATTCTATTGAGCATTTAGTCGTTTGTCACCCTCAACAGTCAGCAGTGAGTGTTTGCTGTATTGACATTTCAATAAAAGTGTCAACGGTTCCAAATCCGAATTATTGCTGAAATGACTGCATGTAAAAAATATTTTCAGTTTCCTGCTAACTCATTCGTTTATTTTCCAGGGCACTGCGTCGATTTCTTTGACAAAAGATCAATAGAAATTATAAAGTACAGATTATCACGTGCATGTTCAAATTGAAGAGTCGAATACCCACCACTGCACATTTACTTGTCAGGTGAGAACCTAGTCACCATGGCTAAATTAAAACTATTTCTGTTGACTTCTCTCATTTTCTTGCTAATTTAATGACACAATAATGCCCACTCAGGTGCTTTCAAGGCGTACTTGCCCACATGAAGAACCTCATATACTAGTTCGGTGGTACCCATCCATGTAAGCGAATTGCAGTAATTATAAATCTTTTCCGAAGAAATGTAAGCATGCTTTTTGTAATTCCTACTGATGTCTTTGTTCCTGCAGACTACCGGACGAATGGATTCCTCAGAGTAAATTCGTGCGGACCAAGAGTATACCCTTTCGTCAACTTCCGCCTGACAAGCTCAGACTGTTATTCCCACAAATGTTTCCACCAGAACGAAAGGAAAAGGCGAAGCGCAAGTGGAAGCCTCAGTCATCAACAGAACATGAAAAAGATAGCGAGGAGAAGCAGAAAATTTTCAAATCCGAAGACATCAAGCACGAAGTAGTGGAGGTTGAACCAAGAGCCGAAGTCGGGAGTATCTGTGAGTGTTGTAACTTTCAAGCTCTTCCCACCGGTTGTAAGTGCATACCGTTGGAACCGGACTGGGTTGAATTTCTATCCGATCAATTATGGTCGTGACTGAGGTCATTTTCTCCATTTACCTGGCCTTTTTTTTTCTAAGACTACTAACTACTAAATTACTGCTACAATCATTACCTTGCTCATTAACAAATTGAACGAGAGAATGTTGAAGCAAAACGTGCTAAGATATTCCTTCGTTTAAAATTATGCAAAAAAGAAACTTATATGCAAACTGTATCGATGGAGGGGTCGCATCAGAGAGAGGAACCGCCTGGATCTCTAGATTTTTAAACCAATTTATAGTTGTATCGTTTCACTTCGTTTCGTTCAGGGTTTGAGATTCTAAATTAAGTCTAAAAAGAAGTTTTTGGTTCTGAATTTCGTGGTCGTTCTCGGTTTTTATTACAAAGTATGTACAGATACTCGTTTAAATATCGCATTACATAAATCTAGGTTTCAATGTAGTAGATTGATATAAATAGTTATAACTGTTCGTTAATTGATGCTCTTATGACGAATTCTTATTTATAATTTTGGTTCTCTTTGGTTTAAATATTAAGTTCGCAAAGTTTTTAAGTATCGTTTAACCATCTTCGGATACCAGCGATGCAATTAATTTAGTATGATAACAGTATCACTAGCTTTAGCTTTACATTCAAACCACTTACAACTCTTATTACAGACGTCAACTAAAGTGGATTACAGTAAATCGGATGGGATACTAATAGAAGGGATTGTAGTAGAGACAAGTTTTTATTTAAAAAAAGACGTACCTACTGTTACTTAGGAATTGTTAAGAAGGGTATCGCGTATTGAGTAAGAATTTTTTCTAAAGCTATATAAGACGATAGGTAGATAAAACTTTGCAAGATTTATTCGGGACACATTATGCCAATAATGTTGTTTCGTATGAAATATGCAATAATGGAGCAAGTCACTGCCAGACTGTAAAGAAGGGCTCCTTGGACGTACCTATCGTTGGAAGGTTTCCTCTCTTTTGAGAACCGGGTAGTGAAGGTTAAGGTCCGAGTCCCACTTGTGTTTTTATTTAACTTACTTTAGGGTTTCGTAATAAGGAAGATGGAGTACTAGGATTAGGAAATATATTGGCTTCCATGCTATCAATTTGGAAAATTGTCAGCATCGAAGCTTTACAAACATTGGAATCTGAAGCATGATATTATTGTAATGGCATATACGTTATAAAGAACAGTGTCATAAATAGAAGTCAATCCTATTAATGCTCTTCTTCCTTTGTAAATATTAGTGCGTTTTTTTTTGTAGAAAGAAATACGGAAATGTAGTAGACACGTAAGTTAATAGTATTTTTCTGATCAATAGAGTGTATTGATGGTTGAAAATTGTGGGAGCTGAGCTGAGGTAGACCAAACAACCTAAACGATAACTAAAGGTGCAGGAACTTGGTCTTTTTTCTAGGACGAGAGACTACATTTTAAAAAAATGCAAAGGCTTGAGACTCGGTTTGTTTAAAAAAAATATATATAGCAGATGAAAAAAAGAGAGGAACGAGGCATTTGTAACTTGTAACAAACGCTAGGCTTACGAGATGTTTTAATGATAGTAACAGTAGGACCTACGGCGTCTTTAAAACTTGTCGGGATGGGAAAATAATTAGATTTGCAGTCCGACATTACTTGCAAGTTAAAATACATTTGAATTGAATATCTAATCAATCAAGCAACTTAAATCCAATTATGTGCCACTTCATACCGTTAAAATATCTGCTTTTAGTTGCAAGAGCATTGATCATTGATCACGGTATGTTTTTCTCAAAATCCCCACGTAACAATTATTAAGAGTTCAAAGTTTCTTAAGTCAAAATGATAAGCCATTTCAATCACAAAGAAACCATTAGTTATTCAACAATGCAAACTAGAATAACTGCAGAAGGAAGCACGCGAGAATGAGAGCATAAGGCCCCGAAGACTTTCGTAGCAATTAGAAAATGCCTTGAAATTGATTTTTAAAAGAAATTGCTCTGTGACACGAGCCAACAACACTATGCAAACAAATAAGATTGCTTAATCATAGAGTCAATTCACTGGTTTCATCCCACGAAGGACATTATTATCCGAATTTTAGCGTAAACTTTTGATCAGAATACTTCTTTCGACACCAATATATATGTTGTAATTGTAACGTGTATTTAATGTTAGATAATGCAGTTTGGTGTTGCCTGATTGTAAATAGCGAAGGTGGTGTGGTGGTTGAAAGGGCTTCACTTTGAGTATATAAGGTTCTTATTAAATTAAGGGGAAAATGGTCAGGTCTGGTTACTATTAACCTGATTGAATGAGGTAATTGATTGTTGGAAGCAGTTTTGAAAATGAATGGTTGAATGATTCCATTTCTTTCCAGTAACATAAAGGCCATTATGATAATGATTCTAAGGATATCGACTTCCGTTTTTCTTACCCAAACTATCCTCCTCTAATCCAAGACTTATTTCCATCAATTTCTGTATCTGAGCTGTTGCTTTGTCATGTCAGCGTCTCGAGTCTCTTGTTATCCGTAATAATCGGTCACAGGCCTATTGGCTTTAACTAACGGACAACTGGCATTCAGGTTCAGGTAGGCATAAGCAATTGTAAAATCATGCATGCTTTCTCCATCATTTTTCATTCGTGTGAAATGCTTGGAGCACACTTAACGACACTGCCACCGTTGCCTTTTAATTTCCGTATGAGTCAAAATTTCAAGTTATGTTTCACCCATCTGTTTCTTCAGTTTAAATCTATAGTGTCATGTATCCTGATCTTGAGTATTGAGTATCATTTGAATGTCGTAATTGTTGACAAAGCTCTGTAATTCGAGTTTATTATACTGATTGTATTCATTATTTTGCATCTCTTGCATTGGATTAGGCTGAGACGGGGGTTGAGTCCCATATATATTGGGGCATTGTGGTCTCTTCCAATTCATAGCATTGACTGTTGATGCTCATTCCTTAGAAGCTTATTGAAAAAAGGCAAACCAGCGTTTCGTTTATTACTTTCATTGACTCACTACAACAATCATGTGTTCATTAGGTGTAAAACAACTCAATAATTAATGTTGTCTGTAGTTTGTAGAGAACCCTAGGTAAATTATAAACCACTCAATGACTTCAGGGAAGATCCACATAACATGGGGAAAATAGAAAACAAAACAAACGTCCGTAATATTACACCAACAAAAGCCTACTCTTTTTAAAAGAGGTCTCAACTCAGTTTTTTGACCTCCTTGGAAATTGAAATTGAAGCGATCATACCAACTTCAATATTCATTCTTTCGTAGTTATTAGGCTCATTAATTATTAAAGTTCAATAACCATATGAATTCAATTCAGGAAAACTTCCTAGTACAATAATAAAAATTCTAGGGCTAGGCAAGTAGTACAAGCTCAAGAAGCACACTTTCGTGTGTGTTGTGTTGAGCTATTACGTGTCCTGTCCAATATGTCCATTTTGCTTTTAGTGCCAGTTCCAGTAAACTAGTGAGAGTAGGATGCGGCTCATTAGCATCCATTCTGGGTAGTAGTAACGATGCATTTAAATGAAGATTTCTTCAAATACCGAGCTTTGAATGGAATGAGAATAGTATTTAATATTTCATATCTTTTTCTGTAGATTAGACATCAATTAATATTATAAAGTCATAATTTCATTTTTCTCTCCGCGGTCGTCCGTTTCAATGTCCAACAATGTTTTTTTTTAAAAAACTATGACCGTTTTTTGGCTGAAATATGCTTCCAAAAACAGTCCAAATTCGAACCTTTCATTTGTCGAGATTCGTTGTAAAAATTTAAATTCTCTTACAACTCCCCTTCATTGCTACCATTTGACACTTGATTACCTAGCCTAAACCTAAATCTAGACTGCTTTTATTCTTCGTTCATGTTTCATCCTATTCCTACTCGTAATTCGTATAGGTATTCTAAAGGTTCTTACTGTACTAATAATTAGGCTAAATACTTAATTCTCTTTCATAATATCAACGGAAATGAAATCAAATGAGTTCAAATTAAAACCACAAATTAACGAAATACTTACAAACCATCACAATACCTCATTGGTCATGGTCATATTATCTCTATAGCCGGACAAAACGTTTGACATTTAAAGTTATTTGGGCAAACTATACGTATGGTGTATGGAGTTCATCCGTATAATTATACTGTAGCAAAGCCTTTAGAAATATACGTATGACTATGTTGTAGTATGCCCTCAAAAATGAATTTCAAAGGAATTCAAAATGTAGAACAGTTTAGTTGGATTTCTAATTTAAAAATTTAGCCAATCCGATTAGGCCGTATTCTTTAGTCCGTAATTTAAATTTTAGAACCTGCAACTAAAATTGATTTAAATAGTCCTCTCGGAAAACTTAACTTAATAGAGAACTAGGTACGTAAACTGTAAAACCAAGAAAAGCAGAGAACGAGAGAACGGTAATCGGTATAAAAATACGGAATTTTAAACGGACGAAATAGAATTAACATGGTACTTAAGTTATTCAATAATGTAAATGATTGTATTATTTACTCTAAATGATGTCTATTCGTGAATTGTACAATGTTCTTCTTACAGGGATGATTTTTATGAGTTGCTGTAAATGGTATTTATGGTTAGAAGATTCGTAATGATATGGTATTAATAAATATCGTCTTGTCCATCTACGTAATTTCAAAGCCTGTTGATTAATTTTTTGCGCTGCATATTTTAAACTCATAATCCTAATTACGATTAAAAATTGAATTATGACGCTGTTGAATAATTTTCTTAATTTAATTTTAAGGGAACAAGAATTTTGAGCAAGCAATGAATGACTAATGACAAATTATTAAATTCAGTCGGGCTAGTAAAATCATTGTATTATCTCGCCATGCCGTGATATCGGTCAATAACAGGGTAGGGATATGAATACAAGGCCAATAATTGGAATTGAACGCGAGCAGTTCTTCGTTCGAAAAGCAGCCGTCGGAAAATACGATGAACGCCGATAAAAAGAAAAGATACTGATGATTGATAGGGATAAGAAAATGGTTTTGAATAAATTCATGGCAATTGCAAACTCACGAACGCATTTTTCTGGTAGTCCTCTCCTCTCCAAGCAGTAGTAGTATGGGGAGTAGTAGGGATAAATACAGGGCAAGATCTCTTCAGGCCTCCTTGTATTGGCGTACAGATTTAGGAGTGAACGAATGGAGAGAAATGGCGCTGAACTCCACGAACAGGAGCAGTCGACAAATCGACCACCCCACAACCACCACGAGAGTAACTTGATTGCATTGCATTTCCTGGTCGTCGTCGTCGTTGGTGGTCTACAGTTGACAGTCTAGTCGTCTCGCCAGTCAGTCAGGCTTCCATTCTGTTGACTTAGAACTTGTGTTCGTGTCGCGTCGCTCCCACCACCTATGACATACTGGCTACGCTAGGCTCTCTCCTCTCTCTCCACCTACTACGCTACGTCGACAAAAAAGGGTACTTGACTTGACATGGTTCCTGTGAGCTGAACGAATCGCACAATGTGTGACTTGGCCGCTTTGCTTTATCCCTTACATCAGCATCAGAATCTTTTATCCATCTTCACATTTTCAGTGCCAAGCCAATCCGCCGCCGGCTGACGCCGCACGCTTCCTCGTGCTTCCTCGAA
>VNWX01003270.1:0-10545 GCA_009869905.1 Ceratophysella communis | reverse complement strand
AGTTTGGAATTTCAGTGAAAATCAAATTGAGTTAACTAATCGAAAAATTAGTCTGAGCATCCCTTGCACAACATGGGCTGCAAGTTTGAGAGCTACATATATTTCAGTATTATATTTAATGATGTTTCTAATAAATTTAGTTTATGTAGCAATGTTTCTGTTATATGCTGAATACACTCAATTGGAAATGTTTGTTTCGGCATTTCTGCTTGTGACATTCGTCATGTCCGTTTTGGCTCAGACCCTATGGATTTCTCAAGCCGAAGAATTGTGTAAAATGGTGAATGCTTTTCACCAATTGGATGAACATTTGAGTAAGTATTAGTTAGAGTTAGAAGTTTCCTGATTTAATCTGAACTCAAAAATTAGTTTTTGTTGTAAAACATTTTTTGTCATGCACTGAATTCAAATTGTGTCGATTTGACTGTTAAATAAATCCTTAAACTTTACAGTAAATTTAAGCGGAAGAAGCCGAAAAGACCCGGATGGAGTTGAGAATATTCTCAGGTCAATACTGCTCGTATCTTTTGTTTTATTCATTTCCATACCCCCGGTACTATTCTACCCAATCTACATGAGAACCCTCAACATGTACCAGCACTTTATCACCTTGGCTCAAATTATTTCACCCGTTCCAATCCCAAGAATTTTAGGAACAATTGGAATGCTCAGCATGTTTAGCTTATGCGAGTTCTGTAATGTGCTTACTGTTTGTTCCATTGCGATAGTTATGCTGACCTACTGCACTTCGCAAGCTATCTCACTAAAACATTTAAGAAACTTATGGTAAGCTATAAATCGTATAGGTTATTTTAACAGCTTAAGGATGTGATCGTTTGGCCGTTTAGCTTTTAAAATTTTTTTATTTAAAAATTCAGGAACGAAAACGATCGCGCTATTCACAGCAAGCGAGCAATTATTTGTTTGAACTACCGGAAATGTCAAGTGGTTCACGTGTGGGTAATTTATATCCTGAGAAGCATTATTCCTTCATACTTGATTACCTCGGAGCTTTTACAAATTTTTGGATTCTTTATTGCAATACGGTATTCGCTGTCAATTGGTGGGATTATGATAATAACTACTTTTGCAGTGAGCCTTATTAGCTTCTTTACTGTCAAGAAAGCCGTCGAGTTTGCATCACAAGTAATTGACAACTCCATTGAATTTTCTTGCAATTCGTTCGCAACCGGCTTAAGTCATAAAGTCCAAATGGCATTGGAAGATCGGAAAATCCTAGCATCTTGTCGACCGTTGTTCATCAAAGTGGGCTCGAGCTTTAGCTTTACTATAACAAAGGATACATTTCCGACTATATCAAATGATATAATTTTGAACAACGTCATAAATTTATTATTGGGTATTGGGTAGTATGATGTCAAGTGTTAAGTGCAATTTATATATTTAGTCATATATTACAAATAGGCTCAATCAGGCAGTAGTGAATCCGTAGCCTGTCTTAAAACACAATCGGTACCAAGGCAAAGGCAGAGCTGTCGTTCCCTATAGTCTATTTCATAAAATCGTGCGTGTGTGTTTCTGTGTGTCTGTCTGTTCCGGCTATCTTCTCTGAAACCGCTGCGCTGGGCGGATTTTGACGTATGATAGCTTAAAAAGCTTAATATTCTATGCGAATAGTATGTGGGTATTAGACCAGAAGGGCTACTGGGATACTGGTAACGTTTTGGTAAAGACTTGACCTTGATTGCAAGGCATTGTAACAGTCGGTGTTAACTGGTAACTATAAAAACTAGATTTATTTTTGCGTTGATGCTCACTTTCTCGTCTGATTTCGTACATTTATCATTGCTACTGATATTAATGAACACATTTGGGTAAATATAATTTTTCAACCAAAGTCAATAAGAACTTTCTGTATAAAGGAATTGGTAATTACTTGCGAAATGAATAAATTCGGCGCTGCATAAGCATTCTGAAGTTCAAGGTCACCTGCCTAACCATTATTGGAACCTGTACAATTTTTGCATGGAGAATATTTGAAACTGACGCAATACCGAGATGTTATACATATTCCAAGCCTAACACCATTTAGAACTTGCAACAATAATTCAAACTTTAACGGTGGTAATATTAATAAAGGAACTCGACATCGACACCCGGCGTCCTTATAACTGTTGATCATCATTATATCTGGATGATGGGAACTGTCTGGTAATTAAGATTTTTGTCACGCTTTTAATAAACTTAAACCCTTATGATGTTGTTTAAGCTTTTTTCTTCTTGTTCGATATATACTATCGACTATCGTCTGAAAGTCCAGCTTTAAGTATTGCTCTTTTAATTGTTACTAGGGCATAACGCCAGTTGCTAGGGAGATATTTAAGTACGTAAAGTGCTGTGGCGTATTCACAAAATTAAAACAAAACATGAAATTCGCGTAATAACAGGAACATGCTTGTACTTGAAATTTATAAAATCATGATTTGTAATATGCAGAGGTGCTAAAGCCCATGTCAACAAGAGTTTGATACCGGCCCGCAATGAATGAAAGAATGAATGAATGAACGAATATACGGCTCGGTCATATAAGTAGAGATAGGTAGATGGCATAATATTTATGACTTCGTGAAGGCGATTGGCTTTAAAATTTTCAAGAGCATTTCCTGTTAGAAATAATAATTTTCAATCCTTCTATGCTCAGCGACATTTTTTAAAGTGCCTATATCAGATGAGTTATGTTAATGGTCACGTGCTGGTTGAATTAAATACAAATAATATATGAAATGAATCAACTGAATAATGCTGTTACATAAAATCACCTGAAGCTAAGAATTCTGCAATAATAGTCAGTTAAGTTAAAATGACATTCAATTTTAAGGTCATACTCTGAATAATTTAAATAATACTTTACTAAAGTGCTGAAAGGAATACAAAGCAACCATTTAAAAGCAAGCAATCAATCAAAGGTCATAATACAGTCATCCAAAGACACTTTTTAGCCTTAAGTCAACCTATTTGAATTCACTAGAGATTATTTTATTTATGTGCCAAAAAAATGGTAGGCAAACAGCTGAGGACTTTAACACGAGCATGACATATTTTTCTGCACTCTGCACGCGCTGATTCTGATTTGACCTAAGATAATGCCAAATGCTAAACTAACACTAATTTTTCTTTTATACTGACCCCTATATTCGTTCATTCATTCTTTGGGGGCCGGTATCAAACTCTAAAATATCTTATCGGACTTTACTTCCGTGAAAACCTAGTCTGTTTTAAACTTCAAAATGGTGGTAAATGCACGGCAATTATTACACCTTGATTGAGTAGTTTATTTCAATGAATAAATAATTGTATCGTAGTTAAGTTTGTTTGCACTTAATTAAAGAAATAAATTAAATAATAAACTTTAGAATGGATTTTGTATATGCAACACTTGGTCCGATCACCAATCACCATGTCCAGGCCGAAGCACATCTTCTTGCGAAACTCATGAAGCTTCCAGGTGAGCAGCTTTGGCTATGAATAGGCGACAGTAGTCGGGGAGCTGGGAGCAATGTGGGCGAGCCGCACTTCGGGAATAACTCGAAAGGCCGGAAATTAACTGTGTCATCAGGCGAAGGACAATGCTCAGAGTGGGCATCAAGCCGAACACAAGGTCCCGTTCCATTTAGTCGTACCACGGTCTCCAGAACCCGGCTTCGGGAAGCTGGACAAGATTTTCGGACGCACTCCGCCACGCCAGTTCCGTTGAACACGAGCCATTCCTTAGGACCACAGTAGGCCTGTTGGAGACAGGTCACAGACCAGGGATTAGAACATGAAAATAGTGAGACAAAACTCAAAGGTTCGTGGTTCTTACGCGTTCATAGACAAAGTAGCAGGCATTGGTCTCGGCGTGGTACACCAGCGGAACTGCGGACTTTCCATAGTCACACTCGCAGTATCCGTAGACTGACGTGTAGTTGGTATCCGAAGTGTCATAGCGGACGCTCATCTTATCGCCACAGTGAGCTTTTTCACCCACCATGGCACACTTCCCCGCTTTTCGGTCATAAAGAAGTCGCTGTCGACCGCTGGGAGATCCTGGACAAAGCTTCTGCCTGTAAACAGAAATAATTTTTAATGTTCCCAGGTCAAAGGTGAACCCTGTTCGAAGCATTTGATTGTCGTTACACACCTGATCTGCTCCTCCTCCGGCTCTCCATCTACTTCGTACGAATACTCCTCAAAGTCCTTCCTATGCTCATCCGAAATTTCCATCGAATCGAGTGAATTTAAACTCGGACTGGTCACAGCAATGGCGTCAAGTGTCGAAGCCGTCGTGGTCGTGAAATTAGGTGCTTTAAGATCTTCTGATAACACTGGTACTGGATTCGGACTTCGCGTTGGAGCTGCCATAAGTCGATTCTGATGACCAAAAAGATTCCTGGAACCTATAACGCTTCGTTGCGGAGCTGCTGAGCAGAGAGCTGCTATTGTTCCAAAGAGTAGTGTGATCTGAGCGGGCGTCATTTTTACACGTGTTTACTGTCCTAATTCCAGAGATGCAGAAGAAGCAAATGATCTTAATTCCAGGAGAGATAAATCTGTATGACCTAGTAAACGCTAAGACATCCGGTTTATAAAGGCGTATTCTGTAATCCGCTGCTGACGTCACCCCACACACTGCCGGCCTGCTCAGCTGAATAACCTTAGGGAATTCTATGATAGATACCTCGACAAGAACGAGCGGAAGAGCCCAGGACTAAAGTGACGCGTGCTACGTTGCAAACTGTGAATGAATCAAAAATCTAAAAGAGAAGCGAATCACAGATCAGAGTATCCAAATTAATATAGCTTAGCTGAGAGCAACACGGAACTAGAATAGCATGAAAGCAGGGAGACCTTCTGTACTCGTCTACCTTAAGATCTCTGACTTGGCTTTAGAGCCACCACTTCAGCCTTCTGCTTCTAATTGAATGCGTAAACAATACACATGCATAGAGCTTTAAATCACTTGCACTTTCCTTCAATTTTCCCATTATCATAGTTAACCTGCTCTGAGCATTCTGGGTTTCTAGCTTGACCTTATGGCTGTGAAGGACAAGGTGAGCCAAAGCTAGCTGCAGCACGTGACACTATCTTGAGACGGACATGCTGCACTAGTGCTTAATTCTGTCATTAAGATATGAAGTATGGGTGCGAGTATGAGTCAGGCCATCTCAATTTCGTGTTGACAAATAGTGTCCTGATATGACCTGGCTTGGTGAGGTACCTCAAGCAAATTGTAATGAATGAGATTAAGATGCTTGGGCAATTGGGCAAGCCAACATGATGCATCTCAAGCTAGGCTATGCATAAGATCTGCTTTATCGCTGCCCTGTGGGTAGGTCTGGCTCAATTTGCACATTGTTGAGGGGTAACTGACAACTTCACTGTTTTATGCGTTATGTCCTGGAAATGCTTGAGAATCGGAAATCCTGTTCTGGCTTCAGATTATCAAGATCAAGTTGCGTTCCTGACCCTGGGATTAGACTAGTGGGTGGTAATACTGGTACTGGCACAGCTACAACAAACGGGAATCCGAGAATCATGAAATACCGAATGGTACAATAATGCTGCAAAAAGTCATTAGCCTTAAAATCACAACAGAAACTCGTTATTTGCTCGTTATTCAATGGCGGAAATCCGATAAGGAAGCATAATGACATGTTATATTTTATTATTACACGTAAAAATTTAATTATGCAGTTTCGGATGCTTGAGAAATCTATTAATTCTGTCATATAAAAGCTCAGTCTAACTCCAATAAGCGCCTAAGTCGGAGCTTAGAATTGTTGAAACCGCTTTGAAATTTAGCAATAATAAATTATCAGACGACATGACCTTGAACAATGAGGTCTGGATATCCATAATTCTCATTTTGAACATTTTCGTGCCTCCAGGTAAGCAAATATCCATACTGTCACTCGAATTTGACACCGATTGACATGGCTTGACTTAGGCTACACCCTTACACCCGGCTGCAGACTGAGCCTCAGCCATGCTTATCAACCGAAGCTTCTGGATTCTACCGGTAAGCCTCTGGCGCAACGGCTGGACGTGATTACCGGAACTAGATATGTCCATACCCAGCCAGGGGCTCGATTGAAACTCCGCTGCCCAGATCCAAGCGATTCCATCAATGATTCTGAGCGCAGTGAGGCGGATGTCGTTTGTATTCGTGGATCGCTTATTCGGGTAAACCTTCAGATTGTATTCACGATCGGCTTTCGGTAAACTCTGAAATATTGTCGAGCAGATGTGGGAAGATGCTGAGGACTTTGATGACCTTCGTTGCGAACGTGAGCGAGATCGTACTGAGCATGAAGCTGTCTACCGCAACGGAACTTGCTTCAACAATTTTACAAATGTGGAAATTGCACTTGTCAAATATCATCCACAGTATGGGCTACTCCGTAATTTTGACACTACGTTTATGAACAATTTTGTACCAATATCGATATTCATATTCCAGTTACACGCTACTCACGGCATGCCACAACGAGGACTTAGATGAGACGCTCTACGTCAAAAGCTTTATTCGCGGCGCCGATTTGACCCGAGGTGAAACCAGTAAAAGACCAGCATTCAAGGAAGGTGGCTTCTTCACGGATATTGACGCGAATCGATGCTACAGCACTGCCGGACAGCTCGAAACGGTTTCGTTGCTAGTAGGTTCAAGGAACCTGCACGCTGTACATGGAAACTAGAAATTTCGATTTAAGTGGGTTATATTTCTTACTACAGTTAGGCTCGGCAGAACTAGCAGCATATTACATTCAGCCGCGGAAGAATATGTTCTTGGCCAGAGGTCATCTTTGCCCCAACGCGGATGGGATCGAATCATACGAGAAGCGAGCGACGTTCTACTATGTCAATACTGTTCCGCAGTGGCAGTCCATTAACGGCGGAAATTGGAACGTACGAAACTTCAATTCTTCGATTTATGTTTCAAAATTTGAATACTCTGAAATCTTAATTCCAGCAACTTGAAAGCGCTGCTCGAAAAATCGCTGGCAAGCGCAGCTCTACCCTGACTGTCTACACAGGCGCTTACGGCGTGACCACCCTGGACGACGTCAACGAGAACCCCGTAGAGATCTGGCTAGGACGAGCCCAAAATGGAACTCTTGTCAAGCGACTTCCGGTACCTCAGCTTATGTGGAAAGTGCTCCACGATGAAGCAGAGAACGAAGGAGTGGCCATTGTACAGGTGAACAATCCTTGGAGGAAAGTCAGTTCAGCGGACATTTTGTGTCCAGACGTCTGTGCCGATCTGGCATGGGTCAAGTGGAAGGTCAGCGACGTCAAGCTGGGCTACACCTACTGCTGCGACTTGGCATCTTTCCGAAAAGCGCTTCCCTATGCTCCTAATCTAGGCGATATTCCACTTCTACTTTAAAATAATACGCATTAAATTCGGCTAATTTTTATTTTAAGTCTCGAAATATTTATTTGTTGATCTTGTGATTAAAGTTCCAGAATTATCGTGATTGTTTTTCATTTGCTATGAAATTGACTTTAGTTAAGAAGCGATGCATTTTCAATTTGATTATTCTTCGGTGGGAGCCGAGTGCGGGTCAATAATCCAAGAGTTCTCAACTTCGATCATCTCCAGGTCAGCAGCCGTGAGATCATTGGTAATGCCGAACAGCTTGCGAATCTCCTCTGCATTCTTCCCCATCGTCAAACTGGCTACCGTTTGAAGGCACAGCTCGTACAAGCCCTTCAGGTCAAGGTAGTTGGCAGCCTAAAAACACAATTGTCATCTTATGAAAATTATCAAAAGACGAAAGGTCGTACGGCAGCGGCTTACGTAGAAAAGGTCCAGTATGATGGAGCTGTCCAACGTGGTAATGAAGTTGTTGTCCCAGGGAGAAACGTCGTCCAAGCGTTTTTCCTGCTCCGCCGCGTCGCTGGGCAGAACAACGTCAGCCTGTTGTAACGAACACTAACATAAATTACATAAATCAATGGCCAGCTTCAGCCTTACGTGAATAATATGACTGACCTTATGATGCTCACACCACTCCATGATTTTCGTGAGAACCTCGCTCCGAACGTCGGTCAACCGAATGGGCATGAATGCCTGGTTCTCGTCATTGTCATCGAGAATCGTGCGAACCGTGCGTGACATAATGAGAAGGTCGCGCTTGCATGCTACCTGCTGCCCATCGCTGGTCACCACCAACACGTTTCCTCCACGGTCCCCGTCGCCTTCGCCGTCCATGCTGATTTAAGCTCTTTACACGCTTGGCTTTCACACGTTAAGCTTGATACACAGAAAATTCTGACATCCACAACTGGAATCTTTTATGCGTTTCAATTTTTGAAAAATTTACAGGGCTTGAATGAAACTTCGCTGATTTTCGCTATCAATATATTTCCATTTGTTTACGGTCTAATCATGAGCGATTTAACGGGAAGGGTTGCCATGACAACTGAATATACAGAGGTATAAAGTGAATATGTGATTTCAATATAGAACACCTATTTCCGAATGCGTCGAAGATGAGATTCCAATGAGATCTTTCACAAACAATAACGTCTCAAAGCAGTTCAACTGATCTGAGTTTAACCAAATCACGAATCTTTGCGGAGAGTCAGAAAAATGTCCTACATTGTAAACTACTAACACCTCTGCTGAGCAAAACACTGCAGTAAATTGATTTTCACTTCGAAAAATTCAAATGCCTCTGAATCTGAATGTTAAATGCGATACATGTTTGTAGCTAATGGATTCGAAATTGCACACTAGGATTAGGATTATACTTTACATCTGCAGTTTGCCTGTCTGTTCTGTATTGAACTCCAAATCGTAAATGGTAGAGATGATTGGGTGCAAGATTTCAAGATTTTAAAATGAGATTCTGTGGTCGATATGCATTCAAAACGTTTATCACATACTTTCAATGTAAAAATCAATCATTTCTTCTATCGATCTTTGCAATTTGTAAGTGTGAGTGTGAGCTGTTACTGTTGCTCTCGATTTCCAATATTTTATTTTTCTAAAACTGACCAAAAGTTACTAAGTTTTAATTTGCGGAAACCGGTCAAAATTAATTTTAATATTATTTATTAAAAGTAAACTTCATTAATGGTTAATTAATCAGATAGGTGGCCTGGTGGAAATCGCATCTAACTAGCATCCGATTGAGAAAAACACGGAAAAGCGTTTTTTTTTTAAATTTGGCATTTGACTTGACGTATTTTACCTAAATAGATGCCTATAAAGTGTATGTTAAAGAACTTATTTATTTAATAGTTCATCAAGCCATCATTTGGCTCCGTATTTATTGAATAAAACGAGTATCGTAAAANATCAAGCCATCATTTGGCTCCGTATTTATTGAATAAAACGAGTATCGTAAAATACAGCAGGGATCTGAATCTGAGAGTGGGATATGGCTAAGGAACAACGTAATGGACCTAAATGAATGCCTACAAAGTTTACAACAACCCATCGCACCGAACGAACCACATCGTCCCCACATTATAATCATTATTTTCACTCCAAACAACAGCTCAACACTTCAGTACAACTCTCGGTGTTATAGAGCTCACATCCGAATTATTCAAAGCTACAGCTTGCTACCGGTGGCATAAGCTTCACAACCGAAGTAAATTAAAATTTGTGATTATTCTAATTGTACTGTCACTTCTGTGAATCCAGTTACGACATCACTGCAAAGCCCAAAATAAGCGATTAGTCGCCTAAAATTTCGGCTATTGCCAATTACCCAGTAATTCGAAAATTGTGACGGTGAAACCGATTGAATTCCTTAGAATTGACCAAAAATTTGGCCATAATAGCTTGGCTTCCAAAAGTTTATCTGATCGGAATTGAAATTCTTAAGACAACTAGCGAATTGGGGTGATCTCCGAATGACGCTTCTCAAGGGTTCCAAGATGACGACGAATGAGACGAATGAGTACTGGTGGACGGACAGTGCTCTGTCTCAAGCCCTGGCAGAACACCCGGGTGAGCTCGTTCGGACTGGATCTCCCTACTTCCTTTGCTCCGTTCTACCCGGGCATTGGAGATCCAATAAAACGCTACCTGTTGCTTTTAAGGTAAGAGAAATGCATAGAGATTCGGGTTTCAGCTTATGATGCTACCATTTCTTAGAGCAATAGTGCTACAGACATTGAAACTTGAAACTCAAAATTTAAGAAATTTTATACGTACTATTTATTTTTGACTACCACCTGTGAGAATGCGAGATTGATAATCTGGGTAAAAATCTTTAAAATCCCACTAACCGGCTATGTTCCCAGAATATCTTCATATTTATTAATTTTTGCAATTTAATCAACAAGACTTAAGATAAATGCGTAAGGCATTTGAATAACGCATTGAGAATTAAAATAAACACATTAATGTGCTCTTTGAAATTTAATAAGTAGATACCTACTGCAAGATAAAAATCTGAAATATAATTAATATTAAATTCGGTTCGATTTACAGGTAATTGCATTGGGTGACGTTGTGGACGGAACCGTAGTCACCATCCGAGCTGGGAATGACGAAAATTTCTGTGCTGAACTCCGAAATGGAAC
>VNWX01003269.1:0-10546 GCA_009869905.1 Ceratophysella communis | reverse complement strand
AATAGCACGCGTCCCCACATCCTTGTGACGGTACCAGCACGGTAGGCCCCGCCTGGTTTCAGACTCATCCATTATGTCATCTGCTACAAGCATGCTTGCCTGGAGCTGAAATATGGCGGGTTGTATAAATGTCAAGCTATTTTGTTCCAAAGATATAAAAAATTAATATATGAGCTCACAATTTCTAAACACCATCCCAGAACAAGCGAAAGTTTCTTCTTCTCTTCGGTCTGTAGCGGATCAAAATATTGATTAAACGCGACGACAGAAAGCCCTCTATTCTGCTTGCCTTGAGGAACGGTGCCTTCCAGAAGCCTTCGGATTTCGGCGCGGATTTTGTCAACATCGCCATCTTCGTCATCTACTTCTAAAAGAATATCTTCTACTAATGTTTCCCAAATACTGTGAAATTGTTCATTAAGAGATTTCCCTGTGGCGGCGTCGTTGCGGATTCCTGTGGGATCCATATTGTTAAGTCCTGAATTTCCTGATATTTCTTATGTGCACCGTTCGAACGAAGTATTTTTACGCGAATGAATGTCTAAACTAATCTTTTTCAGAATTTATATAGTACAAAAAGGCGAATACTAAATGAAATAATTAAAGGTCTTGTGAAATTCAAGTTACATTTTCCGGTAAAATGTTCCATAACCATATTTTAAGTTACCCAATAAGGTCCTGAAATACTTTACGTGTTTGTTTTCACTGAACAATGAGCAATAAATAACTCATTCTGCTTATTTCGAACTTTTTGTCGTGCATTGCCTAATATGAGATCTTTCCGGACGTACGACGTACTATGTTGATGAAACGAACACACACGTGTACTGGAATCGCAATGAAGTGTCCGCTCCAGTGATTTCTAAAGAACGACATTTAATATGCCTTTAAATTAATACAAATCGTTTAATGCCACGGCCTAGTAGCGAGATTTTCATCACACTTTCATCAACCATGCATGATTGATTTAATAAATGTTGGCAAAAAGTACACGCAGACTCGCGAAGCAGTTTATGCGAATGGGCTGTCCGTCCGTCCGTCAATCGTCCGTGCGTCCGTCCGTTTACAGGATAACTCCTGAACGGTTAAACATAAAGAGACGGGCCCTTCACTAATCGAAATGGCAAGTCAAGAGTATCAATTTATTAGATTTTTGGTCACGGCCGTAGCCTCCTAGGTCAGGTCACAGCAGGGGTCAACATGCTGTTTCAAGGCAAGTGTGGCTTGTGGTGTGTAAATCGAACGCATATGGCGAGTAGATTACCGCAATGACATTGGGTTTGACTTTTATGACCTCTCTAGAGGTCACCAGAGGTGAAACTTTAAACATTGCGTCACTTTAAACCGCGATGCAAACTGAGGCACGTACTTACACTGGATTTGACCCCTGCAGGGCATGGGTCACCTAAGGTAGAACAAGCTTGTGCATTAGCTTTGACACTTGACGTCACTAGGGGTCACCGTAGCGCCCTGTTTCCGCACTTGTTTACTCCGCCCTAAGCGGTTTATTGCACATCATTCACAGTGATCTCGCTTTACACCTGAACAGCAGAGCCAAAGCCAGAAGCGAGACACCTGTTTTCTTTTAACGCGATTTCTGACATACCACAAATAAAATTGGCAGTCTCATTTGGCGCTTGGCGTTGTCGATGAAATAAATAACTAGCAATTACTCATAGCTCGTGAATCAAAAGATGAAATTGTATGCTTCAGCTAGATTTTCGATTCCTGGTTTACTGCTAATTTTGTGATGTTTTTATGGTTTTTCAATGTACTATGTGTTTATATACGTTCGCAAAATATAACTGTATTCGACTATTTGTTACGTTAACTTAGTGTTGCTACGATTTCTTTGCTCGTAACATTTACGTTAGCATCCTGTATTTTGAAGCAACTCGCACCACAAATTTCTTAAGCGATTTTTAGTACTTTAAATCCTTATTTCAGTGTATAGGCAGTTTGAATTTTTAATTCCTGATGAAACAACAAACAACAAGAGTTGAATTTAAAGTTTTATTACATACGGCTTGAATCGACAACCTGTACTGTCCAAATCTGCTTCGCAATTTTCAATATCCCAAACAATAACTTTTGGAACAAAATAGATAGATAACAGAGGGACTTATTAGGAAGGTACAAATTTTCGAAGAATTTATTTTCTGCATCTTGCATGTTCCGTCATGAGTTTGTCACTTGGATTGTGATTTTGAAATAGTCTTCTTTATTAGTATGATTCTTCAGCTAAATAGAAATACAATTAAATTGATATAGCGTTACAACTTACAACTGTTTACCGAGTTACAACTTGAATTATTGCCTAACCCATGCTGCAGCCAACATTGAGGCAAATGATCCTGAAATTCCGCTTTTATCCTCCTTTTCCTTGTCAAACCTGCTCACATAAAGGCATTGCAATAAAAAGTAATACTGTTTAAATTATTGATCGATGGCAAAACTTTCATATCTCGAAAGCTTACCCAAAGACATGCCGAGCTTTCAAATGTCTTTTGAATGTGTATCGTCGGAAGAGCACGATGATTTCAGCTATTGATGATCGATGAGCGAGAAACTTCTTCAGGACGAAGTAAACAGCATTTTCCAGCATGAACGCATCTGCAAATATATATTTGAAATAAACGGCTTATAAAGTGCAGCTTTTGGAACAATGGCGGATGCAATTTTCAACCAGGATTACCATTAATCGCGTTGACTCCCAAGTTCTGATCATCTTGCTCTTCCAAGCTGCGATCCCGAATCATTGAATTAGCAATGGTAAAACTGCCTTCCAGAACCTCCAAACACCAGCTTAGTATCGGAAGCTCATTTTCAATCCCAGCGCCCATTTTTTTTTCATTCCCCTGCTCCTGAACCGCTTTTAATAATTCGTATGATCTGATTTTGCAAGAAAACATCAAATTAGTCCAGAAAATATTAAAATTTAAATTTAATCGTCGCATTTTGGTCACCTGCAGAAGTCTCCACACATGACATTGTTCTGAATCACTTCACTCAGCCACTCATTACTTTTACGAATATCCGAATTATCCAATTTCAAAATACAATTTTGAATCTGAGATTTCCAGATACCCAGAACTTGGTCTTTGAATTCCGTCTGTTTTATTTCCGCCAACGGTGGCATTGTTTGAGTAAAAGGTACAGTACGTTTAGTGTTAGCGTAAATTGAACAAATCTATTCCCTTTGAAAAAAAAATATGCCTCTATCTCTGAGACTTGACTATTAATTCTGCACGGATTTGATTCTGGTATTTTGCATCCAAACAGTGTGCTGAGACTGAATCAGGGAAATTGTTCATCGAGTGTGAGCAATATGAATTATGCTGATTTTTTACCTGTCTTCTGAAATTTATATATAGCCTAAGCAGTCAGTTGTCAAGAAGCTTCCGTTGGCTTGCGCAACACTTGCCCAAGTTTCTGAAACAAGGAAAAGCTTATTATAAATTTCAACGCTGGCAATAGTGACCATATGCTCAAATAAATTAGACTTTACTTAACCGGTTGATATTACTATGTATTACACCAATAGATCGAGTCTTGTTTTACCTGTAGGAATCCTGAGAACGTGTATAACTTATAATTTTTATCAACTTGGTTGGTCACAGCAAAATTTGGAATGGGCGCATGCAAAGGCATGAATTGTTTTAACCATGAAATGTTTCAAATCACAGTTCGAAATTTGGTTCGTTATATTTTAATACAGGATTTTAGTAATTATAAAAAAGACCTTATTGGGACATGCTTAAGGCACGTAGCTTTTGTCTAAACTTGATATCAATTATTTATTTGATGATTTGGAATACGCTGATGCAAAGGCATGAATTGTTTTAAACATGAAATGTTTCAAATCACAGTTCGAAATTTGGTCCGTTATATTTTAATACAGGATTTTAGTAATTATAAAAACGACCTTATTGGTACATGCTTAAGGCACGTAGCTTCTGTCTAAACTTGACATCAATTATTTATTTGATGATTTGGAATACGCTTACAAGCTCGTGCAGTTTAAATTTCTGTTACTATTATTTTACAGTAATTTACCAATCATTTGGTAATTATTTTAAGATTCGGTAATGCAAGCAGTCCAATAATAAACTAATAAGCAGTCTAATAAAAAATTTGTATAATTTGCTTTAACTGTTATATAAAACGAGTCGTAGGTCATAAGGGCTGAGATTAACCAGATTCAGGTTAGAACAGGCTTGCTTTAAATAAGTTTTTTAAAACATCGATATCTGTATACGTTTTTCTTCTGACCCGAAAATCATATATTCAATCGAGTTCGTATTTAGTCGAGTTTTTGACCCAGTAGTGAGCGTTATATAAAAAAAATACATTAATGACCTTCGAATTTCACCCATGATACTTCCCCGGAGTTCATCGTACTCATTTTTAGAAAGTCAAGATAAGGTCACACTAAAGGGTAATTGAGGCTAGGGAAACGATGTAATTTCGTCAAATCAATTATAACTGGAAACAAGATTTTAATTGAAATTAATGGCTCTAATTAGTTTGTTTAAAATTCGCAAAAAGCCCCATGAGAACCTATAGCTGCTCCGATTTAATTGGCTGGTATAAGGACAAAATATTCCAATTTTCCAATATTCGTATAACTACGTCGGACTTAAAGCCTTCTATTGCCATAATGAAGCGTGGACACTCAAAGCTGATATTTAATTGTTATTCTCACGAAATTCAAATATAACCAAAACATACATGTCACGAATATGTAATACATTTCAGGATCAATTAAAAATTTATAAATTCATGGTAGAATAGTAGTCGGTATTCGCTAATTTGAAATTAAGACGCACATTATATACCCAAAGCTGACTGAATATTCATATTGACGTAGATCGTCGTCCTAATCCATTCATACCTTGATAATAACTGGAAATTGAAACACTAGTGTTAGTAGAGAAATAATTATAATGCTTGATATTCAGACATGCTAACAAAATATACGTTGATTGTTCCTTAAATATTTTATAGCTTGGTGTAGGCCATAGACAGGAACAAGGGTGCTAGATCAATTACCAGGAATATTAAAAACAATTATTGAATTACGCGTATTTGCTTCACAATTAGAAAATAAATAAAACTAGAAATCGGTTTAGTAAAAAGCGTCAGTCGAACCTTGATCGCAAATCTAAAACCATAACTACAAATCAGTTAAATTATTTGCTAATATCAGTCAAAATGTTAACGAAACTAGCAAGAGCGTCTGTAGGTGAAGTAATGCAAATCGGCTGTTCTTTAATGTTTTTTCCGTTTCACTGGGATAAAGTCAAGCGGCGTTTAAGTCCTGAAATATCTACGACTCATCGTATTGTCTTTAATTTCCATGGATTCACACAGTGCTTCATGTGTGTTTTTTCATTAACCCGGCTCATCATGGGTCTTCAGGAAGAGGATCTGCCACCAAGAATCCGAATTATGAATATGTTGTGGATTTTAGCTTATATTCATGGAATTCAAGGGTTCTTCGAGCTGAAATACCGTGGACAGGAAATTTTATATTTTTCAAACACACTTTTTAAGTACATCGATGAGAGTAAGCACAGGTTTTTGTTAATTATAAATAGATGGTTTGGAATTATTTAAATAATTTACTGCCCAATTTTTAGATATTTTTACTGACGAGAAAGTATACGGAAAAGGACAAGAAAAATCAAAGTCCGGTGAAATGCTACTTTCTCATCTCGTAAACCTAAGCTTTCTTCTTCTGATTGCAAGTCCCACTCTACATGGAATTATGCTCCTCAGCTCACCATGCGCATCGCATTTTGCGAGTTCAGTCTATTTGGAATGTATTTCTGCTGGAGATCAAGTTGGAACTATGCTGGAAAAACTCCCGTTTTTTATTCTGGAAAATTATCTGGTCGGAGTATTTTTCTTTTTATTGGCTTTCAATTGGTTTATCGTATTTCTTGGTTTGGGGCTGTTGCGGGATGAGCTTCGTAAGATGAGGCAAGGCTAAAAATAGTGTTTCAATATTTTAGATGAGTCAAATTCCATTATTAACTTTTAACTTATTAACAGCACCATGATGAAAGAATCCAAGAACAACGAGCATTTGATGAGAGAGCTACGCCGAGGCTACCGCCTACTCGAGTGCACTGTGACCTTCTTGAACGAAGGATTTCGCCTTTACCTGGAATGGGCGCCGTCCATTTTCTTAGCTCATGTTGGATTACTGCTCTTTGCATCCATCCGATTCTCCGATGCTGACTACGTTTCGTATTTGATGTTTCCAATTTGCGGGGTTCGTTGCATTGTAGACGCCGTTACTCCATTGGCTATAGCAGGTTACGTCAACGAAGAAAGTGAGAAGGTTTTGAAGCTTTGGAAGCGCCTTAATGTAGAGCATGGTAAAGCTACGTTGAACAAGGAAATCGATGCTAGTAAGCCTCTTATTGCTTCATGCCGAACGATAACTTGCAAGGCCGGGTCGTTGTATGACATGAAGAGCTCAATTTTGCTAGTCAATTTGCATTGCCTGGTTCAGTTGACGTTGAACTTATTGATTGCGTATCCCCATAAACCTACGGTGCATCATATTATTTCATTTGGATTTTAAATTTTTGCTAACAGCTACTGGCAGCAGCAGCAGTATCGGATATTGTATTAAAATATTAAAACCGAAGCATATTTATTTGTTCAAGTAAGTAAGTGCAGCGTGCAGCGCGTGCCTTCCAAGTCCATTTCTAAGTATAATATCATATTCTTTGTAACAAAGTATAAGTTTGGTCAGCATTTGTAACTTATTTGGGTTAGCGTCACAAATGTAATAGTAGAATGAAATAATGTACAATTTATTTGACACACAGGTATTATTTAGTGACAGGAAAAGAAGCTAAAGCAATTATTAATTTACAAGTCGCTAAAACAAAAATAATTTGGACAGAAAAATAAAATCTATGATTTGTATGACTTATGGTTTCTTTTGAATTCTAGTAACGCTTTCAGTTGCTCTTCGACTAACTTTGAATAAATCTCTTCTTGCTGATCTTTAAGGATCTTCTTTGCTCCTTCTTCTTTTTCTAATTTTCGCACTTTGTTGTACTTAACGACTACGTCTTCACTTTCTTCGCTTTTATGGAGCCGTGCAGATTGAGCCTTGTCGATGCTTTTGATTTTTTGGTTGTACTCTTGTTCTATTAAAAATAGTTGATCGAAATACTGACCATGTAATCCCTTTGTTAAAGCGCTTAATTTGCTGAGCATATCCCTTTTATCTTCTGTAATTGGTTCGGTTTTGGGTTTTGGACAACGAAATGAGCCAGTACGAACGAATCTATGCAGTTTGGTCTTCAAATCCTAAAACAAAAATGTAATGATTCTGAGCGCTTACATTTTTTTAAAGGCTTAATCTGTCGGGACCTAAAATGTCACAGTCCAAAGTCTAACCTTCTAACACAGCGTAAATGGTTATATTTAAGCGTAAACATTTTGGTGTGTTACCGAATCGGAAGAAGTTGTAGCAGGATTGACAGAAAATATAACACGGTTTATTCCGGCCTGTTTCACTTTCATGACCAGTTCCTTCGGAGATGATACGTTTTGCTTTCTGTGTGTAAATTTGCAACTTATTTTAGCACGTACAAGGATTACGCATAAAAATTGAGTTTTTTTTTTTAAATCTAAAGCAGCTATGTACATGTACATACCCGAATGTTTTTAATTCTTTTTCCAGGAAATCGTTCAGTAAGTTATTATTGTCGTCTTCATTGCCAACTTGTACAATGTGATCTGGTGGGGGCAAAACACTAAAGAGTTGCTGTGTTGTATGCTGATCCTTGATGTAGTCCAGTACAATTGGTATCACGCATTTGTGTCCTGGTGTAGTCTCGATTCGGTCGATGTTAGAAATCTCATGAATAGTTCGACCCAGGACGATTACAGCATGGGTAATCTCCACAATTTTATTGAAATAGTCCAAGGCGATTCCTAAGAGAGAAAGAAAGTATAAGATTCTTCAGCCTAAATCGCTAAAAGTGTAAGATTATTCAGCCTAAATCGCTAAAGTACTTTAATGCTTTAATTACTCGATGCACAGGACGTCAGCAGTATTATCATCCTATATGTTAATTACTAAAACCAATGTTTGGTTTTCAAAAAAAATTATACGAAACACTTAAGTCCCGCTTTAAAACATTTGCTTCGAAAAACTCAGTAAGTAAACTGGCCAGTTTCACAATTTGCAATATGTCGCATGAATATGGGCGTATATTTGAAGGCATTTTATATCTAGGAATTTAATCAGATTAGATCGAACGTAGCAGGGGTTACTTGAAGGTTAGATTAGCGTGTTATTTAACCGACAATTAAAAAATTACGCACAGTTTCGTGTACTTTGGATGAAAAGCCACTGTTAAATTGAACCCTTGCGTGATAAAGTGGTTTTTTCGCCCATTTAATTCATGATTTAGATATGAAATTTGAAGTGAAATATCAAAGAATTCTGCAATAAACCCATTAACGGATGTAATTAAATGCAACGACAGATAGTGCTTTTGCTTAAAGTTTGACCTCTGGTGACCCTTGGAGAGGTCAAAGGTCAAAGGTCAACTCCAATGTCACTGTCGTAATCTACTCTTCATGGTCGTTCAATCGACACCACACATGCCACCCTTTTGTGTGAAACGACATGTTGAACCTTTTGGTGACGTCTAGAAAGTTCAAAGGTCAAATCCAATGTCACTGTCGTAATCTGCTCCTTATGGCCGTTCAATCGACATCCCACATGCCACCCTTTGTGTGAAACGACATGTTGACCCCTGTGGTGACCGCTAGAAAGGTCAAATCTAATGTCACTGTCGTAATCCACTCTTCATGGCCGTTTAAATCGACACCCCACATGCCAGCCTTTGTGGGAAACGACATGTTGACCCATGCTGTCTGTGACTTGACCTTAGAGGTCACCTAGATGACCCATATTTGAATCAGCTGATACTCATAAAGAAGCTTCCATCTATGTTTATTCGTTCAAGACTTATCCTGTAATCGGACAGACGACAGACAGGCGACGGACAGCCCATTCCCATAAAGTGCTCCGCTGTCGTCGCACTTAATAAATGATTCAAGTATTTTGTTTTTAGGATAGTTTATCTGTAAAATATGAATTGGCATGTAATATGGACCTAAGCTTTGTAATCGTGATCAGCTAACAATCATAAAATTACTCAACCCACAGGAAATGCCTAATCGGTTATTCCAGATACTCAGTAACTGCGCAATGATTGTGTCAGATCAATAGACGGCTCCTATAAATATAAAACACTTCAAAGTAAGCGGGCAATTTTATTCTCCTACTCTAGCGCAGTTTAGCTGGGCGCGCAAAGTCTCAACGTTACTTTTCACCCGTTACTTCTTGGCAAAACGTATTCATTCCGCTTGTGGGACTTCTAACAAAAAATGTATATTTCCGACTCAGAAGTCATTGCAAATATTTACGTCGCGTGGGTGGAGCACTTGCCCATTGTTGGTGACTCACAAGACAGTGTCATCGAAGTCCTACGTGAGTATTTCACAGCAAATACAGGAAATACTTCCGCATCGAAAATCGCAGACATGGCGCGCCGAATTCTGGACGATGAGATCACTGAAGAATACGACGCTGAAGAGCTACAGAATATACTCGAGAAATACAATGGCACCTCAGCGTCCACGCCGGAAATTTTAATTTATAAAAAGACTTCACTTGATCAACTTTCCGAAGAGTTAGCTGCGGAATGCGAAAAACGACGAAACTTCACTGAAATCCGGGATAAAGAAGACGAGAAGTCTAATCCGAAACACAATGAACATGCAAATATTCATAGCGAAGTACCGGCATGTTAAAAAATATCCTAATTGGTCTTATCATTAACTTTCTATGCAATTTAAAATGCATGGATATTCGTAAACTGTGGGTATTTATTTGACTGATTTAGTTCTTGTTACGTGAAGTCAATATCTAACAAGGGCGATCTAAAAAAGATTGTACAATTGAAATATGAAAAAAATTAGAAAAATTAAACTCTACCGCAACTGATAAAATCGAAAAAAATATGTAATTTTGTCCCTTAGATACGTTAATCATCACGCTAGTTCTTTTTGCAGATATCCAGTATTTTATCTAGTTTTCAACCAGGACGGACATTCTAACTTATATAGCCTTCCAGAACGGTTAGCCGTTTATACTGACATCTATTCGGTGCGCCGTACTGAAGCAATAATAGCAATTTTACCAATGAGTTAAAGTGGATCATCATTCTTAAGGATGGTGTTCAGACCCACCCACGGAGAAGAGGGGCCCGGCCCCCGAGAAGAGTGAGAGAGGGAACAACAGAACCAAACCTAAAGTGGGGAAATCTCGGGGACAAAAAGTCATCTACGCGAAACGTTCTAACTTCAATTGGACTAATTCTTTTGAGATGCGGTATTTTGTACAGAATTCCCAATCGCATTTACTACAATTCATCTAAAAAATAACCTGAAATAGTTATCAAGAAAAGAAGAGAATGCCAATTCAATATCAGTAAAGTTC
>VNWX01003268.1:0-10547 GCA_009869905.1 Ceratophysella communis | reverse complement strand
CATGTTACAGGATCTATTGTCGCCTCCGAGCTCGGAGGCGACAATGGTAGACAACATGGGAGGCGACACAGGGAGGCGACAATCGGCAGATAAAGTTTACTTCAACCCATAATCAGTTAATCAGAGTTAATGAATCATGACAAAAACTGACCTGCACCTGAAACTTCGAGCTAGGTAATTGTAGTTGATGGTCAGTGATTCTTCAATGATCAACGCCGTGTTAAATCTTCAGTGTCGTTCTTCTGGAATTTAGCAGGGCTCGCTCGGCTGTTGAAAACTATAATTTGATTTTAAATTAACTAAAATAAAACTCCTTCCTAAAGAATGTTGTTTGATGGGATGAGGAGTGGGTATGCGGGGCCTTTGCTGGGCTTCCGCTGCTGCTGCTGCTGCTATGCTGCTCGTCTGCTCGCTCCGCCTTCATCTAGCACATCTCAGGCACGGCAGGCTAAGACTAGAACTCTACCCGCTCTGTATTTCTTATGCAACACGCAGGCATTTGCATTACCTAACTTTATAAAGCATGTTTTTTAATTATGCATTCTGCGGTTACAAAATCGCATTATGAAAGCCAAAATAGCCTCTTCGTAATATACATATAGTCAATCGTAACTAATAAACATTTCAAACCAGTACCTGCTTCGACAATCGGGGGTTGGGTTTCTTCGCAAAAGCAACTATATAGCGCTAAATGCTTCGGCATTATTATAGCGAATTACGAGCAAGTGACGGCTCTCTCTGGATCGTCAGATAATTAGATCCGGCTCCTGTATGGCATCATCACGGAAAAGTAATCTTTAACTAAACAGCCAAAAAGCTAACCCGACGAGGTTAGAATTTACATTCAAATTCTGTGGCGTTGACACAAATTTAATTCAATTTGTATTATTACCTAAGTGTTAAGAGCATGCACTAAACTACGCACTCTACGTTTCGCAATTCGACACTGCCGTTGAATGGCAACCCGTCCGAAGGCTTTGCTTTGTTGCGTTGAATTATAGGTTTAGCCGGCATTTTGGCTTACAATAAAAGATGTCGAATGTCTACGCTACCGCTACCCATTTCAAAACGAATTAAACCAATTTAACAATAATTTCATCTCACATAAGGCCAAACCCGCAGGAAATAAAATTAAATACGAGCGAGCATATTGAATCGAAGCGAACAAGCTGACAGACTCTTAGGCAAGCCCATGGAAGTATGGAAATACCTTCAAACCTGAATTCCTTGATTGCCAACTTCCCACTCAACTCAATCTCTTTTCTACAGTAAAATATTCACTGATTCACCCCCGTTCAAGAGACAATACATATTTTGAAGATGCACTCCTATTGTCACATAGATAGCACCACTAGATCTACCATGAAATAGTGCACCCAGACAGCTCACTAAACTGCTCATTTTAGGCTAACTAAACGTCATAGTTTTGGCTATATTGCTATTATATTATTATTATCTAACGGCCAACCACATATCATTATGGATGCATTCAATTACAACGAGATTATGATTCCAAAGTAAAAACGAAGGGTGAACGAGATTTCGCGTCATTATTTTTATTCATACATGCGGTCAACCTTCAAGTTAACTAACAATTCTCAATAAAATCAAAAATGACTAAGTAAATCAAGACTACAATGATATAAAGGTGTATTAAAATTTTCGAAATCTCTTCTCTAGTGTCTGTCACGAACATTAAGAACATAAAAATATTTTTTTTTAAATACCTACTAAATGCGATACCAGTCATTTTCATTGTCTTCCTCGCTATCCTCCGAAGCTCTGTCTTCATCACACATCCAATCATCCGCGTCTTCTTCCCCGTCTTTCTTCGGACTGTACTTAAGATAGTATGGGCGAAGAAAGACAGGAAGGTCGCATCCAATGTAAACCCCTTTCTTGATGCAGTGTTTGATAAATTCCTTCCACGTCGGGTTCAGAGCGAAAAGTCTCGGATTGCCAATCGTGATGAAGAGGGATTTGGCTCTTGTTGCACTCACATTGAATCGTCTTTGACTGAAAACAAATTCAAATTTTTCCAAGGACTCCGACTCTTCGTCAGCATCAGCGGATCTGACTAAGGAAAGAATTATGATATTTTTCTCTCCGCCTTGAAATTCTTCAACAGATCCTACTTTCGGAATAACGCATCCAAGCTCCATTGAAATTGCAATCCGGATTTTCTCGACCTAATACCGGAAATACAGCAAATTCTCATTGTCATCATCTTCGGACTGGATTCATCAAGGTAGTGCATTTTTACCTGTTTACGATATGGCGTGATAATTCCAATGTCCTCTGTCAGACAACCCTCTACTCACATTGAATCGTCTTTGACTGAAAACAAATTCAAATTTTTCCAAGGACTCCGACTCTTCGTCAGCATCAGCGGATCTGACTAAGGAAAGAATTATGACATTTTTCTCTCCGCCTTGAAATTCTTCAACAGATCCTACTTTCGGAATAACACATCCCAGCTCCATTGAAATTGCAATCCGGATTTTCTCGACCTATAATACCGGAAATACAGCAAATGGTAATTATCATCACCTCTGGACTTGTTGCTTCCAGTTGTGCATTTTACCTGTTTACGATATGGCGTGATAATTCCGATGTCCTCTGTCAGACAACCCTCCTTGAGCAATTTCTTCAAATACTCTAAAACTTCCATCACTTCATCTGGATTGTACCAACTGGGACTATCGGAATCTTTCGCCTGCTCTCCTCGGACGCCATGAAATATCATGGGGATTCCTTCCTTAGGCAAAAATGGCAGGTTGCAAAGTCCTGTGACTACGCCTGACGCCGAGGCAATGAGCTCTACTGGGACTATCCGAATCTTTCGCCTGCTCTCCTCGGACGCCATGAAATATCATGGGGATTCCTTCCTTAGGCAAAAATGGCAGGTTGCAAAGTCCTGTGACTACGCCTGACGCCGAGGCAATGAGCTCGTTGTCGTAGAAGCGTTTGGACGGAAATTCCAGGAGAGAAGGATGAGCTCGATAGTTCCGTACTAATTTCGTGACTAGAGTTGGGTTGTATAGTTTTGTGGTACGATCTCGTTGGTACAGCGGATTTTTCATAAGGCGTTCCATGAGAGAGCCTTCCAAACTATAAGCTGCAGCAGAGTCGTCAAAAACTGTTGGGCCCAATTGCTTTGGGTCTCCGGCTAAAATGACCTATCGGAAGAAACAAACATACGTTGACCTTATTCGTGCAGTTAATTTTTAACTGACAAAATAATCCCGTAAAGCAGCCCACCTGAGCCTTGTGATTGTTGCATACGAAAAGACATGGGATTAGGGAATCCGGTTCAGAGCAGTAGCCGGCCTCATCAATAAACACATGGGAAATATGCAGAACACTGAGCTTAGGGTCCATTTGAAAGAACTGCCCAGCACTGTTACAAGTGCAAACGATTATTCTGTACTTGCATATGGCTTCAATGTTGTCCCCTGTCTGACAGTAAGGTCTGGTTAGGTCTGGGACATTACCATTATCGACACGATTAAAGCCAACGAGTCGGACGAACTCTCCAGTTCCGTACTTCGCGATTTCAATTAAATACGTGCATATTAGATCAACCGCTGCATTTGACGGAGCTGTAACCAAAATCCTAGAAAACATCAATCAGTTTAGTTCAATTTATGATCTAGCTTGTCCAACAGCACAATAGTAGGGACACTACTATTCGTGTAGCATACCTTGAGTTTTTGTCTATTCTATTAATCTGAGTCACCGCTTCGACAACTGTGACCGTTTTTCCAGTTCCTGGTGGTCCAAATACAATATACGGTAATGGTCGAGTGTCTCCTCGCAGGATTCTCTTGACAGCCTCTCTTTGCTCCAGATTTAGTACTGGATTGTACCACTGCAGCTGCACTTCCTGTGTTACCTCGAATTCATCTTTTACGTCGACCTCTTCGACTTTAGGGGGACGCTCACGAAATGACTTTCTTCGTTTATCAACTCCTTCTCCCCTCTTCAATAGGGGTCTCACTGGATAATGGAGTCGGTAGAGTGTTTCTGCTGGAGGGACTGGAACCACTGGCTAAACACAGAGCGGTTGAAAAGTTAATTAATTCATTTCGAAACGTTTTAGAATCTTTAAATTTGCTTCTTTACAGTCACAGCATTATCCTTATCATCGAAGAAGATGATTCGAGGTTCGCGCAGTAACAATGGTTCTGATGGAAAAAGCCAATTAACTCCAAAGGTCACAACGGCGATGTCCACTGCAAAGTGAGAGCGTCTGTATTTTGTTCGTCCAATTCTGAACTGGACGCTCATTGGCTTCCCCGTGTAAGTTTTACTGAATGCTTCGTCCATTTTTACGAATATCTTGTTCTCTGTCATTTTTTGAATGGCAGTATTTATAACGGACCCTGCAAAATACATGAATTGATAAATTGACCTTATTCCGCTTGTGCTTGTTGCATCATTCAAATGTTATTCTTAGGTATGATTGTTACCGCGGGCGTCGTATTTGTCACATAACTTGATAGGATCTCCGGAATAAAAAGCTGGGAAAACCTCTCGAACTCCAGGGAACGGAATTGTGAAAAACTCTCCGCAACGTTCTAGAATCACATCTTCTAACGAGAACTTTTGCTTCTGTTTTAGATGATAGTATTCCTCGAGCCAGAGAGCGACGTGTAACATTTCCTATGAAAATATACCAAAGCCCAAAAAAAAGTATGCAAGTTGAATCATTTTTTTTGGTTGTTAGCCAGAACTAAATCGCAAAAAAAAAAAAAANCTCGAGCCAGAGAGCGACGTGTAACATTTCCTATGAAAATATACCAAAGCCCAAAAAAAAGTATGCAAGTTGAATCATTTTTTTTGGTTGTTAGCCAGAACTAAATCCAAAAAAAAAAAAAAACCTTGTAATTTTCATAAGTCAGGTTCAGCCTGGAAGTTTCGGTTCCATGTCGAGGCCGAAGAGTTGGACAATGTTCGTAGAGAAGATTTGCAGAATTCTGCTGACATGCTTGGATAATGAATGCTGGGAGTTTGTAGGAGCTGGGATTATCCTCCATTTTGGGTAAGAAAAAAGGTCGGCGTAGACACAAAATGCCTTGAACCTGGCTCCTTTCTGTAGACTCAAAGGGCTCTAACTTCTTTTGAAACGCAACAGCCTCTGATGCCTTCGTTTGCCGAATAACATTTTCAGATGCTCTTGTTTTGGTTATTTCAGAAAATATTTCGGAATTCTCAGGAACGCAGTGCACTCTTAGCTCTCTGGCAATTTTAAAATTACAAAACTCCAAAATACAGAAGTCAGAGGTCCATCCCAAATGTAATGGCTTGCACGAGATCTAGACATTTTTCACAATACGCCATCGTTACAAAAATTCTGAGAGCTAATGAAAAATCACCTTCAAAATCCGTAAGTACGAACTTAACAGTCGGTTATATTAACAAAAGAAGTAGGTATTTACCTTGAACTGGAAAACATGACCTGGTTCGAGCGCATGAATGAAGTCTAAACACTCCCTGTTGACTTTCACTGAGAATCTACAGCTGGACTGCTCGTTTCCGATTCGGACATTCCGCAAGTAGCAGGTTTTATTTGAAGTATTAGTGACGGTAATACAATAGTCCTTCTCTACGCTGGGTCGGCCTAAGATATGAAATGTCCTAGGCTCAACTAGTATTCCTCTTTTGTCCTCTATGAGCTTCTCCAAAGCCTTTTTAGGGTACTCTCTGTATACATTCAATAACCATCACTCTAAAGCAAAAGTTTAGGCATAAATTAACAAAAACCAAGTAAAGATATTATTACCGATCCTCTTCAATAAAATCTAGATGTCCTGGTTCTTGGCAACGTGAAACTGAAATGGCTCTATGAGAAAAGCCGCCACCCCATGTTTGGTCGGATTCGATGTATTCTACTTGAACCCGTTTTCCCTGATACGGAAGTCTGCCGTACTGACAATGATTTTTGGAGACAATTATAATCTCCTGGTCCACCACAGCGTACTTTGGATACCACCGAGTAACCACACCTTGCCGTACAAATTTTCGGAGAAATCCCGCTGATAGAATATGTCCCACATCATTACCGCTACTTCCCTGGACAATGACATCTTCACTGCGGACTGAAAGCCAGTCACCTAGTTGAACAGGAAATAACCTACATCACTGGATCACTGGATGACAGCTGACACATGCCATGTACACTGTACTGTTGAAACATTACTTACCAACACAAACTTCTACCGCTGCTGGCAACTTTGATTTCGGAATCACTTCCACGACCTTAGCGTCCTGACAAATTACATCACTGTCATTTATTTGCTTCACCTGGAGTGTTCGAGTTTTAAATTTTCTATTTTCATAGATTTGCTCCAACTCAGGCCTGACGTATGGCTTCATGTCTTCCACAACCCATTCCAAAGACATCGCCTCCGAATCGTATCGTTCAACTGCAGAATACTGAACCATGTCGTAACAGTGGAAAGGAAAATGCCCATTGATCATGAAATCAGATTTGTAGAAACGGTACACGCCATCAATGTATCCGTAAGGAAAACCCTTGTCCATTCTTGTTATTTGTCCGATATCGCTTTTTGAATTTTGTACTTGCGGTGGTTCTCCAAGAGCAACTCTGTTCTCAAGCTCTGATGAAGTCTCATGAGTTTCTTCATGATCCTGCAAGTATTAATTAAAAAACAAGGAATTAATACATGCCCGAACGTGGAAAATTCTAAAACGGATTACTAAGAAGAGCGTCAATAGTCAATACCTGACCGATTCGTCTTGGTCCCGGTCCGTACTTGTAATTCTTGACTGATGAATACCCGGTAGGAGGGGCAGAGACAGTTGACGTTGGTTCAGGCTGCTGAGAGTACTCGTCATCCCAGACAATACTTGCAGCTGAGAAAGATTTACATAAATCATACCGGGATCGTGGTAGTGGTGGCAGTGGCGTGGTGTATTCGTATTCAAGTGTCCTTGACATGACTGCTGGAGCTGGAGGGGAGTTGATAGAGTATTCCGCATCACCATCCAGTTCTAAAGCTTCGTCGTAACTGCTTGTTTCATCATTGTCATTATACCGGGCAGCAGGGAACCCGCCAGAAGTATCCATCGTCTTTCCTCCAGTTCCGATATAATTTTGAAGGGGTCTGGAAATCATTGCCGAGACTGGGTACCTATATTCAATGTCAAGTCAGGTGTTAATATATACTTAGAATTTGGGCACCTAAATAATATTGGTAAAAATGTCTTCACCGAGACATGCAAGAATACAGGTCGGGTAATAAAAGTACCAAGTACCCCTGATCTTTCAGACAGATCGGTATTTCATATTTATAGAGCATATATTTAGCGTACCTGTGACCTAATGGACAACTGACAACTCGGACAAAACGCGACTACGAGATGGACGAAAAGAGGACACGCGCAGTCTGTACCACGTACCGGTGGTGCTACTATACTGTCAACAGCAGCACTTCATGTCAAAGTCACAGGTGACACTATGTAGGCAACAGGTGTTATTTCGTTCGTACCCTCGTCGAAAGCGTGCGGAGTGCGAGATGCTCGGCTGAGAAAGGAGGGCGGTTGCAGCAAAATCTTCGAGTGAGCATCAAATCATCCCCCCTTTTTCTACGGTTTATTTTTGAATTTCTCACCCTCTCTTTTCCTTGCCTGAGGAGAAAGTGGGAGAAAGTCCTTCTCAACTTCAATATTGCTTTCTGTGTGTTTAACTAACTACTAGATAATAGAATAACTGGACAAACGATTCAGCTCAAAGCACGTGGTATTTATGCAAAAATGAAATACTTTATTCATTCACATGATTTCCTTATTCGAATTCAACTAGCAGCCCTGAAGCTTGTGCTAAGTTAACGACGACGGAGAAATGTTAACTACTCGAGTATACTTTGTACACAAGTAAAATACTAATACGAACACGAAAACTCGAGTATTTACAATTTTGTTTCATTTCAAAAGAAATATGTGGGTAAGTCTATCATTCTTTTCAACTTTTTAGCTTCATTTTCACATAATTCATTTATGATTTTTTTTAAAGTCAAGGCGAGTCTTTAAAGTTCTTTTACTTGGGTCAGTTTGAGTCTTTTCCTTGAGTACGTACTTTAAATCACATTCAATCCATCAAGGTCAATCGATAAAAATAAATCTGAATACGTCAGTACCCTTTCCTGTAGTTGGACAAAACCATTAACTCAATCAGCATGATAGAAGACAGGAAACCCCCTCTGAACTGCCCACCTAAGAAAAGTGTGGTGGCGAGTCTTTAGAGTTCTTTTACTTGGGTCAGTTTGAGTCTTTTCCTTGAGTACGTACTTTAAATCACATTCAATCCATCAATGTCAATCGATAAAAATAAATCTGAATACGTCAGTACCCTTTCCTGTTGTTGGACAAAACCATTAACTCAATCAGCATGATAGAAGACAGGAAACCCCCTCTGAACTGCCCACCTAAGAAAAGTGTGGAGAGAATTTGTGTCAGTCAAGTCCAGTCCAGAAGGAGCTATCAACAAAGACGTGGCGTGGGGTTTAAATTAAATCTTGCTCCCATTCATATTTCATTTGATTTGAATTTAATGTAATGCGTAGTGTTTTAAGTCATCTAAATTTGCTCCCAACCGAGCCTCCATGGTAGACCGACGCCCGACTGCCTGCAATTTTCAGAATTTCGTTTCCTTCAATTACGAAATGACGCCTAAATTCGTAATTGAGTAACTTCTGGAATTTATCAAGATAATGTAGCTCCTAAACTCATTTTGAGGATTAGCCGCATTGTGGAATAATTAATCTAGAAATTGATTCGTAATCAGTCTGACTCGCTGATTGTACTGCTGTGCTTTATTCTCACTTGAATCGAACAATCAATTACGAATTCTTCTGAGCTTCATCACTGACAGGTTTCTAGCGGATGAAACTTGTGGTGCAATCATAATTGGATTATGCATTACTTGCGGGAGGGTTATAATTTATAATCTTACACTGGCATTAGCATTGACGCACGTTGTTGTTTGACACCTCACTAATTACGGGATCGGTATCAAATGCACTGAATCTTGCATTGTAACTTGTAACTTGGAAGAGTCAGCGCAAGTAAATAGGATTGCTCTTCGTAAAGTGTAAAACCGCATGCTCTAACACTGAACGAAAATCACGCCATTATTTGAGAGCATTTTTACAAGTTTTTCACACTTTAAAATAGCCAGAGCTGTCAGTCAACTGTCAAGCGATGGATTTGATAAGAACATGTTTTTCAGCATAGGTACTTGTAATAGCATCGATTTTTACTGACAGATTAAATATTTCAACTGTGTAGGACAGCATCACTACATCATCGCCACTCCCGATTCGCATCTCGTTCAACGAGATTTCACAGACACTTAATCTGCATTTTGGTGTAAAATACTAAAATAAATACCGCGATGATGCCTGATGAAATGAACTGAGCTGTTAGCTTAGCTGCGTTCTGTTCGGCTTCGGTTTGACTCTGACAAATGGATTAGTGAACTCTTACGGACATGGAAAATGCCTTATAGAGTAGTTATGCCAATAAATCAATTCGTGCTAGCATATGGACATAGTACCAGGAGAAAATTGTTGAACCTTAAATATTGCTGGGACGATGCATGCGCGGAGCTGTCGGTCAACAATAATGTCATAGTAATCCATGATGAATTGTTTAAACAATCTCGATTTGCTCTGCATTCACCAAGATATTTAATTTTAAAAAAGGCCCAAGGATAGCAGGGGCTGAAGATGTAGATTATAATAGACCGTCCAGCATATATCTTCCATTTTCCAGCTTTAGATCAAAATTCAAGTCGTCATTGTCATGGCTCGAGCTCACTCATCCTCTCCACGAAAACGACACTATCATCGTGTTAATCACAAAAATAAACGACCTCTGATTCGGCCAGAGTCCGTGATTGAACTTGCCAAGAAGGATAAGGCCATGAAGGAGAGGAAGCGAAAGGAACGCCAGGAACGTGAGGCCAGGCAGGCAGAAGAGGAGGAAATTAATCGACGGGAGCAACTCAGAGCCCAAATCAATCAACCGTAAGCTTTGAATCACTGGTAGCAGTAGTTAAGCTCGATCAGTTGCCGCAAATTCTGAACTTCCAACGTGAACGAATTACAGGACAAGGACAGATGACTCGAAGAGACTGAGCTTCTCCGCTGAATTGCCAGGACTCCTTGAAGGGCTCCTGCTAGGAATAGTTCTTGCAGTGGCCTTCTATCTCCTGTTCCTCTTCTTTCCTGTCCTGATAAAATGGGTAATTCAATATTCGATTCCAATATCTTTAAAGTATTTCTAAAGTTTACATGTTAGAATGTAAATATATTCTAACATCGCACACATTTTTGAATTTTCAGATTGCAAAACTCCTCAATGGTTGACCTTTTGTGAACTACTGAAGATCAGTTAAAGTGCTTCAACATTTATAATCTGATCTGTTCTGATTCTATATTAGCACTGGGTTTTCAGAATAAATCAGATACACCGCCTAAACCCCCTAAACCAGATACCCGCTGCCTGAGACCCAGATGAAG
>VNWX01003267.1:0-10547 GCA_009869905.1 Ceratophysella communis | reverse complement strand
AGAAATGTATGCAGGACCTTCTGGTCCCAAGCTCCCGGAAGGTAGGTGAAACCTGCCGTAGGCATGAGGCCACAGGCCGAATGCCGCAGGCAGGTTTTTAGAGTAGGTTTAAGATCTAAAACTTCGATGTATAAGAATTTGCGATTGACAGTGTACCTCTTTGTTTATTGAATGATTTAATAAACAACAAGTAATGCAAATACAGTACCTAGAACGGTTAGTAAATATATAGAATCGCGGCTGTCTGAGTGAACGAATTAAGGATTTAAATACTATGTTTATTGATTCATAGATTTTGCTGTTAGTTCCAGTTATGTAACTATATCTTTATCAAGGGTACCCAGTTTTGGTACCTAACGTCATTCATGTATGTATAAGTATAACGCGCTGCTCTATTTCCCGTGTACTTCGTTTTACATTACATCGATGAGTCCGCGGATTGATATTGTGCCATTTTACTTTAGAACTGGATTGAATAATCCCAAATCCCAAGCCACGAAAATGCTTACCAGGACTGAAATGGTCATATTTGACCGAATCTATTCTGCGATTGGCAATAAATTCTTGGCAATGCCTCTATCCTGGCATAACAACGGAAAACGAATGTCAAGGAAGTCAACTGTTATCGGTCCGATTTACAATAAAATAATATGCCTCGTTTTGATTTGTGTCACAATATTTCGTTTCAAACAACTGCTAGTGCTTATTGAAAAACGATATATAAACGCGTCCATTTTTCAAGCCATCTTTGTAGCAAGATATCTTTTTCATGTCATTTTCCGAGTAAATACCTGGACGTTTACAGCAGTGTTACTTCAGCTTACGAACGGAAGTTTGGATATCAATTCTTTGTGGGGTAAATTAATTACATTATTTGTCTAAACAACTCAAATAACAACATAAACTGCTTAACTCTAGTGTACATGTATTCATGAATTATGCAGTTCGGAAATTGAAGATCGGTGAAGTTACAGCTTCGAATTCGAAGGTTCGAGGATGGATTTTCGCGTGCTTCAATTTTTCTATGTTATTCGTTTTAGTTACACTAACTTTGGCAATTTTGGTAACTCGCAACGAGGACTACTCAGTGTACTATTATATCCAGTGTGATCACAATTTTCTCACCTCTCTGATTTCGATCGTATTATATTTTAGTGTAGAATCCATCAGGGCCGTCGATTTTGGAGCCGTTGCACTGACCACTATGGCATCACTTTACCTCTGCTGCCTGACCATGAATTACTGGCTATATCAGCTCTGGTAAGCATTTAAGGTGCATGCATATTTCTAGCTATTGATATTTGCGATAGATAAAAATTATGCTATTTGCATTTTACATGCACAGCGTGCAAAGCCCGAAATCTGAGCTAAATCTGACTAGCCGAATCACTCATTACCGAGTAATTGAAATCCTGAACAAAAATTTCAACCTTGCTTTCGGAAGCCTAATTATCCCCACCGTAAAACTCTGGCTGGTGATCGCTTGCATAATCACCTTTTTCGCACTCGTTCGATTACACCATGAATTAGATCTAGTTTCACTGGCTTTGATATCAGGGATGACTATTGGCGCCCCGATGATGCTGTTCCCAATCACAATCATAATGTCAAGCTTGTACGAAAATTCAGTTAAGTTTCAACAGAATATGCGTCAAATGATTGTTGTTGAAAATTCGGTGGGCGCTTGTCACAGGAAATATTCAACACGCCAATCAAAGGCTTGTTCGCTGATTTGCTGTCGAGTTGGTGGGTTGTACAAGATGGAAGCTAAGGCCAAGTTAACACTTTTCCATCAAGTGGTCAACGGTATTGTGTGCTTACTCGTTAACGTTAGAGCATAACTTGGTCAAATATGTATTTCATTTCAAACATGATGAAACAGAGATGTCCACAGGCGAAAAGTCGAGGTTATGTAAACTCATAAATATCAAATTTGAATCCTTGCTCAAGATCCAGGCTAAAGATAAGAACATCAACACCTACTCCAAATATATTCTCTGAATTCGGGGCAATATATTCTCATCAAACTCAACATGTACGTCGTCAGAGGGGCGACGTTTCAAAATGTATAAGCCTACACGTACCAGTGTTGCTTGCTTTGGCGGGAGTTCAAATATGCAATAGAAATCTTAAGATACACGAAATGAAAGGACTAAAACAACTTTTTCAATTACTGACGTAATACTTGAATGGAGTTATTAATTTCATATAAGTTGTAGGAACATGTAATAAGATAACATTAATCAACTAACAAACGTCTGATTGTTATTCGTGTTAGGCCTAGAGACTACCAAGATTAGATTTGATATGTGAAGATAAAGAACGTTGTAGATGGATTGATTATGTATTAATTAATTTGTCATTCTTCACATCCGACAACGTATTCTTAATCATTCATTCGATTCACTTGTTCGACCGGACTCAAAAATTAAATGAAACAGTTTTAAAAAATTAACTATAAGTTACTGTTACTCATTACTCATAATTAGTTAAACCTAATTAGGAAAACCTGAATTGAACACCGCGGAAGTTCATTATGGAGAATTCGGGAACGGGGATATATAGTTAAACACCGGTTTAAGTTTACTCCTCGTCATCGTCCGTGACCGTTGCGACGAGGTCTTCTACTGCTCGTCCAATCTCTCGACCGCGGCTATGGAGTTCATGATGTGGATTCGAACCAGCTAGCTGGTAGGAAGGGGTGGGTGGCGGGCGAATCGGTGGCGGGCTGGGGTAGGGCTGCGTCTTGGAGCCAGTTGTTGGATCTATGGATTAACGAACAATGAACATTAGTTTATAGAATTCCGTTTTGAAGACGAAATATGTATACCACTTACCGCTGATAAGTTCACTGGCAACAACAGCCTTGCTTCCAAGAGTCCCGCCTCCCTCAATCATTCCGCGTAATCTCCAGAGCTGACCCTCCAACTCTGCATTATGTTCTTGAAGCAAACTCATTCGACCTTCGAGTCGTCCCTTGTGCTTCTTCAGAATCCGAGCCTCCTCGACTACGTTGTTATTCTGTGAAGCCGCTGAACGCAGGGTTTCGTACTCATTGAGCAGTGCTCCGTTTTCAGCTTCCAGGGACCGCAGTACTGATTCTAACTGGATTTGTTGCTGAGAATCAAGATCCTGTATAATTTGAACTGGTGAGCGAGGATGGGAAGTATGGAGCTGTCGGTTTGACATGGAGTGACAGTAGGCGGCTATGAGGCTGTGTTCGTCATCACTACATCAGAAAATTGGATTAACCATCAGCACAACACACACAGGCCAATAACTAGACTGTGAAGCATTTCTTATGCAGAACTTACGACTCAGGCGTATCCACAAATCTGAGGTCAGGTGTTAGCGAGTGCTGTGGTGATGGCGCCGGTGATTCGAGACTTACACCTTCAAGGAGACTGCTGACTGGAAGGTACCCCAGTTTTCTATTCTTTGCGAGACTTCGCTTTGACTTGAAACGGTTCTTCAATGCTCTGGTAAAGTCGCGCACTTCTTCACCGGAAGTTGCCTAGCGAAGGAAAACATATGTTAATGAGACTGTCAAATAGCCTGAAATACACGGACTTGCAGGAAAAAGTTTACCTCTGTACAGTATTCTTGCATAGGATGAGTGAGCTTGTGGTTCTTGCACTTCTTGCCACTGAAAAAGCATTCTTGACACATGTCAAAATTGAAGCACTTTAGACAACGATATCTGCGAAAAGAAAAGAATATTAATCTTATCGCATACAAACACAAACACCTATAAGGTAATTCACGCGCCAAAACAATAATGTGGACAAATGCTCTACTAGATGCTAGAAGGTAGACACTAACCTCAAGCCTTGTATCGGGACCGTTTTGCAAACATTGCACTTTGCCTGATGAATGGCTGACTCTCCAGCTGCGACTCGATGGAGCACCGGAAGCCAAACCAGACTCTGTGGTTCTTGTCTGACCCAAGCAATAAATGCTGCCGAATCTATGGTCGGTGTATTTCCGGCTAACTCAAAACAGGATCGGACGGATGGCTCGATGTTGGAACCGCCGAACGCTGCAACTTCTCCCAGTTGTCGAGGAAGCTGAAATTCAAAGTTTTCCGTGAATACATTGCAAACAAAAGTCGTTGTCAACGTTGTTTACCGTATCGCACTTAGTACAGTACAGCTTATCCGCATTTTGGAGAATATGCCTACAATTTAAATCCTTTTTCGCAATCTTGGTTGCGCGCTATATCTGCGTACACTGTAATTTCAGCAATTAATAACACTTTTTTCCTGTACCTGCATGCAGTCGTGAAGGAGTAGACCCAACTTCCTTGAGTCGACACGGCCACTTCCGTCCGCAATCAGTCGGAACAAATCTAAATTACAATAATCGCGATCAATTTTATATATCAAGCCATACTATAAGGTAGTAATGGTCCAATTAGGTCCACATGTTGCGATCTTGTAGACAGCAACCAATACATACATAAGAACATACATTCGTATGGTAGATATTGCTTTTAGCAACAGCTGCCAAGAATACTTACACTTAAACTTTTCTTCGAGAGAACCTCGACACAGGAGAACGAGCCCGATTTTGAAACTCAGATTCCGTACTCCGCCACTTCGTCCAGTATCAAAACAGTTAACAATGTAATTGACGGCAAGATCTGTGAGCAAATTCACGTTCTCCTCCTGGCTGTAGATTGAGGTCAGAGTTGAGATCATATCAGGCGTGTCTAGAACTCTATCGTTGTTTCCACGCAGACCAAGAGCATCCAGTGTTTTGATTAGAGATGCCAAGGGAAGTGTATGAACTGAAATATATGATTTAAAATTAATTGTTATTGTTGTCATTTCTCAGCTACGCTTAGCTTTATGTAAGATAAAACTTACGTTTCAATTCCTTCTGGAGTGCATGGAGCTTGAGAGCCGTTCGATAGGCAGAAAATCGAACATTGTTAAACTGTGTCATGGAATCAAGCAACGCTGCCATAACGGGATGGTCCCACTGCGTAGTTTCGGTCCGGTGACTAAAAAGATCAAAGACTGGTATTGAAACAGACCTAAAAAGCTGGTGCAAAAAACAAGGACTGAAACTTACTCGATATAATACGGTACACCACCAATCAAACCGCGTTCCCAATGGTCTTCGAGACTCCTACCGCCCCCGACACCCATGATTACTCCGATTCCATGCTCCGCCTCCACATTCTGTTTCAAGTTCTTCACCCGGGTGTTCAACTCCTCAACCCGCCTTCGGTTCATCTCTGACACATGCGGTAACTTTGCCATCTGGGCATTTAGATTATTGATGCAATCTGTGGTGGCGTTGATATGTTCTCGCCAAGTTTTGAGCTGATCGATCTGGGCCTTGTTCGAGGAAGTAATTGCTGGCCAATGGGATTTTATGGCTTCTGCAGTAGCCAAGCGAGCACTTGAGTCGTCCAGAGCTTGTTGGAATGTTTGCAGGACCTAGTAAAATTGTTTAATTAAAACTGAGAATTGCCGATCAACAATAATAAGGCTTCTCTTTCGTTGCAGTGCTGAACAATACCTCTGCTGCTTTGCCCAATTCGTCTCCCCACTCATTTGTGCGAGTTAGAAGACTTGTCCACGCATCAGCTAATTTTCCGCAATCTCTTCTCATGGCAGGTGAACCGCCTGCACTCATCGTGGTCTCAATTAGTGGTCGCTTGTACTCCAATGACTGACGGAAATTATGATATGCGGCCTGAAAGAATTAAAATGAATACTCTTGTGATTATAACACAAAGCGGAACATACTGTAAATTGTAATCTACCACATTATATTGACTCACGATTTGTTTTTGAACCATAGGCAGATCAGGAGCGACTGGGTAGAACTGTTCCAGCTCCACTCCTTTGCTAAGAACGTATTCCAAGACTTCGCGAAGCTGTAGTTGACTGTGAGCCTCCATGACAAGAGCCCTGGTATAAAAACAATACAGTTGAGAATGCACTGGGATGCAACCCTACTTGATACTTCAAAGAATTTTAATTATTTACCTCATTCTGTCAACTCGTCTCTCCATTTCTCGAATTTGTACTACTTCGCCGATTCCTGCCAATTCTTTGACGGTCATTGCATGTTCCTCTAGCTCTGTCTTCAACACCTTACGAATCAGTTAAAACGTTAAGTTCAATTATTTGACTCGCAATAATGCGGTGTATCTTTTATTTGAACTCTCACCTCACTTCCACGCTGCTCCATCTGCTCGAGTAATCTTGCCTCTCGAGTGACCAGTTCCTGATAATACTTGCTCATGTCCGCCATGACACTTTTCACATACTCACTCCCATCACCGGGATATCTTTGAATGAGCACCTCAGCCGAGTTCATGAACTGGTCTAGTAACTTCTTTAGTTTCAAAACTGAGCTCGGACCCGTGAACATTTTTTCCAGACTCGCCCGGTCAGCTTGGAATGATATTGAATCTCGGAGGCAGGATTCCAGCTCTGATTTCCGGGCCAGAACAGCAACATTTGTCTCATGCCAATGAGCTTTTAGTTGACTTACTGAAAATTTCGACAATACATGGTTCATAAAAATATAACAGAGAAAATAGTTTTTGAATTCATTAGCAATCGCTCAAACTCTAATAGGTAATAATATAAAGTGCTATGAAGCAATTAATAAGCTTGTAGAAGCATTCCGACTTACCTTTGGCATGCAGGGCCTCCCGCTGAGTATCAGATTTGAGATTTTCAGCGCTAACCATTAATTCATCCAGCTGCGGCTTCTTCAGTTCCAGTTCACGTAGAACAGTCTGCAATTAGCATTTTAAAAACATTAAGCATAAATTCGGTGCCGGTGGAAATTCATTATTTTTAGAAACAGCCCAAACTGCGTACCTTCTGTTTCTCCAGCACCCCTTCCACGTCGGATACATCTCCAATGGCCACAATTTGCGGCTTGAGCTGTTTCAACGAGAGACTCATTTCGAGCAGAGTCAAGTCTATGTCAGCACTTGTCGATCCATCTAAAAATTAAACAATAACAACAATAATTTCGAATGTTTAGCAGGGAAGACACGGCGCGTCGGAGAAGCCGAGATTCGGAGTGTTGTTGTATATGTGTGGGGCAGGGGAAAATCGAATTGGATCGATAGTTGATCCTTTGGCTAAGGAGCGTGTGCGGGAGAGACTCCGCTCCGGCTGCTGCTGCTGCTCGAGCAGCAGATGTAATTACAGGAACTCAAACTCCGGCTTCACACACAACTCACATGCTGCCTTTCTCGGCGACTAAGGAAAACCCCGGAAATGTCAATAGCTCCGTCTCCCGCACCAGACTCACTGGAGACACACCGCCGCCACACAATTCCAGCCAAAGTCCAGGCTAATGACGACCAACGGGGCAATACCCTTTCTCTATAGACCTCGACGCCTTTTCATAACGAAAATCGAACATATTTCTTCTCAAAATGTGTGAGTGAACTACAAGGACGTACCATTCTTTATCAAAAACTTGGCTAGAATCCAGAACTTTCCTATTAAAACTTGGCTTTTTGTAAGGTTGTTATTAATCAATAATTATAGCCCTATACCTCAAAAAACTTTAATGGATGGATAAGAAACACGATTTCGAGAAAAATGCTATCTTATCTAACCATCAACACAAACCTGCAATTTTGACCCTAATAAGAAGCCTTATTTTTTTGTAAATCCTACTGTATGCAAACCACGACGATCTATTACACAAAGCGAATTCTTAAGACAATGGACTAGGTATAACAAATATTGAGCTTAACACACATATCTTACCAGAAACACTCGAAGCCGAAGTTGCGACCATAACCGCCTTCTTCGGGGATTCAATCGGAGCTACAGTAGTAACCGACGCTTCAATCGGAGCTGGAGTCACAACCACCGGAGCTTGAGCTACAACCGTGGACGGAGCCACAACCGATGTTGACGCAACAATAGGTGTCGGGGTCAATGGACGACCTTTGAATTTGAAATATTCTTCGTCCGAGTCCCTTAGTACTGCTCTATCACCACATGACAAAACATAGATCCAATCTTCCTTCAACTGGCGAACTTTCTCCTGCAATAATAAAGTGACGTTTATGTTTCCATCCATATTGAGTGATATGACGCAAAAATAGCTTACTTGGATCACAGGTGGAATGTCTTCATCCCCCTGGTTGAAATTATGTATTGCAGTGAGGACTTCCGCTTCCTTTTCTTGACTCCGTTCCTAAATTTTGGATTCAAGAATAATCTCTTTCTCTAAAATGTCAACACACACGTATTGTAATAAATAGAAATGTTAGCTTACCACCACGCGTTTCACAACGCCGATCCGCTCCGTATCTGGTCGGTGCTTCGCGCTGGCAAGACTGGCTCTTACTTCTAATACCCATGAAGCCACATTGTCGAGGTGGTTAGTTAGTTTCCGGATCCTAGCTAGCTTCTGTTCCGCCTCAGCACGCTGGATTGGAAGGACTTGAGTAAGTTGATTGATATCAGATTCACATTCTGAAATTTCAGCGTAGCTGAGAAGTTTCCGCTGTCGAACTTTCTCCAGTTCGCTTTTCTTTCCATGCGCGGTGTGTTCGAGTGACTAGAAAAGTACGAAAGTCAGAAGCCAATAGTGGTAAGGGTAAGGTCAGTATTTCTAATTCAGCAATAAACTAAATAACTGCAATTGCAGCTTAATTAAACCGCGACTGTGGGTTATAAGCGTGCTGTAAGATTGATATCAAGACTAGGCGAGCCGAAACTTGGCCAATATTAAACGGATGTTGCGCGATTGACAGAGGGAATTACGAGATAGTATGTGTGCGATTCCAAGGCGCCTGTCGTTAGAGGATGAATGAAAGTAAGAATTGAGCTTACCTTCAGCTCGGAAATAAGGTCCCGCAAAGCAGTTTCATCCATAGAACCTGCTTTAGTATCCAAACAGTTTTTAGCATTAGTTATCCAGTCCTTCAGCATGGTTTGCGGCTCCCACCAACTTCGATTCGGAGACATTTCACGAGAATCTGATCGAATTAAATACGGCCTGACTTCCGGTGACATTTCACGTTGTTCAAGTTTCTTCACAGGAGGAGTAGCTTGAACTGCAACTTCCTGTTTAAGTGCCACTACAGATATAACGTGAGGATCTGGAGAAAGTTCCACCTTTTTCACAGGCGTTGCCATCGGCTCGACAATATTTTCCTTCAGAAGCATAGGCTCGGTTTCCGTTCCAACTTCGTGCTTCTGCACAAGGACAGCTTGGGTTTTCACAACCTCTTCCTTCTTGGCCAGCGGCGGTTTTGTAGGCTTCACCGGTTCCACAGCCGCAACGTATGTTTTCTTAGCTGTTGCGGTTGGGCTCTTTCCAATGACTTCCTTCTTAACGTCGTCGATCAGTTCCACAACTTCTGCAAGTTCCGGCTTCTTCACGCGAACAGGTATGCCTTTCTTTGGAGCAATCTTCGGTGGTTTGACAGGTGGGGACTTTGATTCTCCGCTTATAGATTTCTTTGCAGGCAACGGAGGTGGTGGAGGCGATGACTCCTTTGGCAGCTCTACAACAGCTTTCTCGACAGCTTGTCGAGTAGCTTCCAGCTCGGCTCTTGCCATATTCGTCAACTCTCTCAGTTCATGAGCTTTCTCAACACCGACACGAGACTTCAAATGCTGCCAATCTCGACGAACCGCGTCAAGGCTTTTCTGCAGAGTTTGGGCGTCGTCCAACGAGCTCTTCGAGATTTGGAACGAAAGGGAATCTTCCGGAAGATATAGCCAGCGGAAGAGAGAGTTCCAGCGGATTGATCTGTCAAATAAAATTGGTAAATGTAACTGTAATCTCAACACGGAAATTATACCAGAACAGTACAGATTATTGATGCACTTACATCTACCACTTCTCCAGCATCACTTCGGCGTTTCAAATCTGCCAGACTCAGCAGAACCTCCGTATTCGTTTTGAGATATTTCTCAGCTTGCGGATTTTTTATATTTTTGAAGGAGTACGGATCGGAGCTGGGAACCTGGAATTAGATTAAAATCAAAGATGCAAAATCTCGGGTGCACAAACTTTGAAAATAACACTTAAGATAAGTAAGATCGTAAACTCAGGAAAATAACTAAATAGCTAAGTACATCTAGGAACAAAAACTAAATAAGTTTCAAGTTCAGGTAAGCTATACTATCATGCGTCGCTAGAGTTCAACCATCATGGGTCAATCCCAAATTTGGCCGGAGAAAAAGAAAACGCAAAACAAAATTTTAAACCACCTTTCAATAGGGTTCAGTGCCAGTCTAAATATGAATTTCATTATTGGAACACGGCGTGCCGTTGAATCATCTTTCGTTATAAACAACTCTCTCTTTTAAAAAGCCCTTCAGGCTTTTCACGATACATTCTCATCATGCTAACTTTATTTGAAACAGATCGCGCATGCCAAAGCATGCAAGGAGGGAGGGGCGGACATCGAGTTTAAAACGGGGTTCAGTAGTCCGCCTGTTCTTCAAGGGTCAACCCACTAATAACCAAAATTCCATCACCCGTGCCACACCACTCAGAAATTAAGTAACCTTGAAATCAAGAGTGCTGTGTAT